>CM031235.1:628286915-628367291 GCA_018340775.1 Taxus wallichiana var. yunnanensis
ATATCATATAAACTCAATATAATACTTATAATGAGCTTCAATTTTAAGTGTAAAAGCTAGCAAGTTCCCCTCTTGCTCTCTATTTTTGTCTTCATGTTGGTTTTTCGATTGGTTTCATGCTGGTTCTGGGACTATTTTTTTTCTCTGTTATGTTTTTCTCAGTTTAAAAATATTCATGGCTATATATTGGATTGTATATCCTGCAACCATGCTCGGAAGAGGGAGAGTATCATTGGAACATTTTTCCACCAACCATAGACCTAGAAGTCTCTTGTACACCTCCTTTATGGAGTGGCCCTACCCTTCAATGAAGCACATAGATCATGGACTATGCAGCAAGAGGATGTATCATGTAAACTAAGGTTTTCATCTACCTTTAGGCACCTACCTTGGGCATCTCATGACACCTAGTGAGCTAGGACTGGAATAATTTATATTCCTATGTCAAATTAAGTATACCATAATTGACATGCTTGTGGCCATAAGACTATAGGGAAGACGGGCACCCACCAAGTCTCCCACTTCTCTCTACTAGATTTATCTAGACCTTGAATATTAAACAATAATTAGTTCTTGAGGAGTTAACGTGAACGACACCACCTAGTGTCACATCCTAGTCTCACAATTCCAAAGGGTCTACAACCTTTCCAAAGGTTAAAAATATGTTATATGCTCATTCTAGAAGCGCTAGAAATAAGTGAGGGAATGAAAACATCATGTTTAATAAAGACATTAAAATTTAACTCAAATCCCATTCATTTATCACGTAAAGTCAAAACTAATACAAGGGTGTAGAAATAGACTATTGTTCTATATTGTTTTATCATGAGATCACACAGTGAAATAATTTAATATTTATTATTATCTCATTAATTTGTATCGATCAATTTTCTCGGAGTCTCATATTCGATTTGATGGATTCTTGTTTTTTATTTATTTATTTTGATTTTCTAGGAGCATGATAACATATTAGCACACCTAAGGACATTAATGAAATTATCAACATTTAACTGACCAATTGGACTCAATGGGAAAGGATAATTTCTAGATTTACTAAGAGGTGAGAAAATTGATTAGCTTATGATTAACAAAACTAACTAGATGCCAACACATAAGAGAGGGGTTAATGATTCCATTTTGATAAAAGGAAAACTAGAAGTTTAAAATTTACAAGAGACATCTCCAATCCTTGAAGCTAGGGAAAGAAAATACAACCCATAAAAGCTAACAACTAGAATTTATTACAATAATTTATTTTATTTGTCAAACATTTAGAGATAATACTTTCTTGGAAACACATGTCTGAAATAGTTGGTTGTGTATCACTCCCTACATTCAACCTTCCGACCAAAAGTTGTGAGATCACAAATGAGACCGAAGTGGATTACATTGGCATTGGTTCAACATGGTTTTAAAGGAAAGATCATTAAAACATATGGTTATAAAATCTGTTCCTATCAATAAGATATGGAATCCTCCCTTTTTTTTTGGTGTTGCTACGAATTCCTTCCTTTAATAAAATAAAATAAAATACTGTATAAGAGGCTGAATTTGATTGAAAATCTAATGGAGAGGGTTTGAATATGGTTTAGATTATCAGCTAGAAGTTTCTTATTTATCCTAAAAACAAATCTAAGAGCAGATAAAACCAATTCATGGTATTTTTCAGCAGGATAAACATGTAGATTATCTACTGGAAGCTTTTATTTATTCCAAAACCCCATCTAAAACAATATAGAATTAAAACATGGCATTTCTAGCAGGATAATCCCCATACCTTTCACTGATGCTAACAATTCCCAGCTCCTATGCATTTTCTCCTCTTCCAGATTTTTTTTCCTTTGCTCTCGTGAATGAATGTATTTTTTCTTTTTTCCTTTTTTTTTTATATATATTTTTAACTACTTCCATTCTCCACTTTATTTATTAAATTTCTCTCCTTTATTAATTAAATTCCTCTCCTCCACGTGAATGTGGAGAATCTCAAGTTAATGGAGTGTCTCCTCCATAAAAGGTGGGTAATCTTCCTAAAATAGGAAATTTTAATAAATTTAAAGACTACTTCTTCCAAATGGTGCATGGAGTTGAAAATTTCTCCTGGGATTCTTTGAATGTAATTAAAACATAACCATTCCTTCCTCAAAGTTTGGGCACCCTTTTTGGTATTTTACTTACACATTATTTATTTTATTTAAAACCATTAATTTATTTTATTATTAATATATTGTCTCTTAGCATTATTTATTTATTTATTTTTTTAAAGAACTTAATTACTATCCCTCACATGATTTATTTATTTATTTAATAATTTTATTAAAAGGTGCCTTTAATAACAATTCAATGTTATTAATATTTACGCATGAACCAAAACCATATATTATATTACCTATATAGACCGATAACTGCATCATAAGACTATTTTTTCGTTAAGACTTAAAAAGGTTCTTACCTACTCTTGTGGCCATGCGAGTTTGGGAAAAAGGATTTATACTTCCCTAAAGTGGACACAACCTAGTCACATGGTTTACATCCCTTTGCCACATTGTTTCCATCATCTATCTACCTCTTCTCGATGATACTCTCCCTCCTTCTGAGGGTAATTTTTCCTACGCACACCACCACTCAACATAACACTCACACATTTTTAGTGTTAGGAAATAAACATTAAGAAATAAATTATCTTATAAACTCGTAATAATAATTAATACTTTTGTGAGGCATAAATAAGGAAACTTGATCATTTCACGTCTAACCATGGTCATATAATTTATTTACTGATCAACATGCATAACTCATCTCAAAACATCTAACATCTACATTCATCCATAATTAAATAAAATACCATAATATTCGGGTTGTGACATCCCTCCCTACCAAGAAAAGACATCGTCCCGATGTTAATCAAGTAAAAACATCACATGTTAGATCAACTGAAAAGGTAAGTGTTTAAAACATAACATGTGCAATCAAATAAAAGTATCAAGTTTCTATCAAATGATCATAATTTCTAATCAAATAAAAGTCTCAAGTGTCTATCAAATGACCACAATGCCTAATCAAATAAAAGTATCAAGTGTCTATCAAATGACCATAATATATAATCAAATAAAAGTATCAAGTGTCTATCAAATGACCATAATGTCTAATAAAAAATATGTGGGAAGTTCCAAAGAACTTCATCCATGTCCTCCCATGTAGCACTATTCTTAGAGTATTGGTCCCATTGGACCTTACACTGAGAAATCTCTCTGTTCCACAAATGAAGTTTACGAGTATCAACGATTCACAAGGGTTTTACGTAACCACTCTCGGATCCTCCACCTGATAAATATTTCCAATCAATAACATGAGATACATCTGGATGATATTTCTTAAGTAAAGAGACATGAAAAAATCATGGAGTTGAGCTAAAGTGGGTGGTAGAGAAAGCTTATATGCCACTGGATTAATCACTTCCAAAACTTTGAAAGGTCCACATATCATGGAGCAAGTTTGGAAGCCTTCCCAAACTTGATTGAAATTTTCTTTGGTTTGACTCTAAGGAAAACCTTGTCCCCTTTCTCAAAATTTCGTGGAGTTATTTTTCTGTTTACATAGCTCTTTTCTCTATCTGCTACCTCAACCAATTTTCTTGATTTGCACTACATACTCTTCCATCTCTTGAAGCATTTCGGGTCCTATCAAGATTCTATCCTCCATTTTTATCCCAGCTAATGGGAGTGTGACACTTATGACCATACAAAGCCTCAAAAGGAGCTATTCCCAAAGTAGAGTGAGTGGAGTTATTATATGCAAACTCAACTAAGGGAAGATACTCCTCCCATCTATATTTTGGTCCATGCAGTAGAAATGTGAAGCATGTCTTCCAAAACTTGATTAACTCTCTCTGTTTGTCCATCCATCTCAGGATGGTATGTAGTGCAATGCTGAAATTGAGTTTTGTACCAAGGGTTGCATGCAAGGTTTTCCAAAACCTAGAAGTCATCCTAGCATCACGATATGAAATTATATTCTCTAGAAATCCATGAAGTCTAAATATCTCTTGCACAAATCTACGTGCTAGAGTGGGTGCATCATCTATCAAGTTTCTTGGAATGAAATGTGCCACTTTGGTGAGTTTTTCAATCACCACTAAAAAACATCATGTCTATTTTTAGACATTGGGAGTCCTTGGAAAAAGTCCATACTTGATAACTTTCCATTTCCATTCTGGCACACTATGTGGGTATAACAACCCTGTAGGATGCACATGCTCAACTTTGACACATTGACATTCTAAACATTTGAAAATAAAATTTGTAATATCTCTTTTCAAACCTGGCCATACATATAATTGTTTAACATCTGCTACCATCTTAGTCACCCCAGGATGACCTGATATAGGAGCACCATGTGCTTCCTCCAAAACTATGGTTCATAAAACCACCATGATCTGGAACATATATTCTATCATTAAACCTCAAGAGTGATGATCCTCTATCTCGATACTTATGATCTCGAATATCAACCTCAAGAGCAACCTTGACCTACTTGTAAAAGTTATCAGATGGTAGGTTTCTAGGATTTTTTTCTAAATGTAGTTCAAACTATGGCCATGACAATTATGTGTCTTCGCCGACTTAGTGCATCTGCGACCCTATTTTCCTTTCCTTTAATGTACTCAATATCAAATTCATACTCACTCAGAAACTCTAACCAATGTATTTGGTGGGAGTTTAGGTTAGGTTGAGTAAAAATATATTTGAGACCCAAGTGATCAATCTTGAGTTCAAATGGTTTCCCTAAAAGGAAGTGCCTCCAAGTTCATAAGGCATGAACAATAGTTGCTAACTCCAAATCATGTGGAGCATAATTTATTTCTCCTTTCCTGATTTTCCTTGACTCATATGCAAAAATGTGGTTATCTTGTAGCAAAATTCCCCAAAACCATCTCTTGACGCATATGTGACCATTGTGAAGTCCCCATTAGGATCGGGAACCATCAAGATAGGAGTTGTTGTCAACTTTTCTTTCAACAACTTGAAGGCATTCTCACAATTTTTAGTCCAAATGAACCTTTTCCCTTTATTTTGTAATGAAGTAATTAGACTCACAATCTTGGAAAATCCTTCCAAAAACCTCCTATAATACCCAAACTAAGCTCATAAATTTTCATACTTCATGTAAATTTTTAGGAGTAGGAAAATCCATATTGCTTGGATCTTAGATGGATCAACCGCTATGCCTTCTTTTGATATAATGTGACCAAGATATTGCACTTGAGGTTGGAAAAAGGTGCATTTAGATAGCTTTCTCATATAATTTGTGTTTTCTCAACCTTTCCAAAACCAACCTTAGGTGCTCATGATGTTCTTCTTCCATCCTAGAGTATATTAAAATATCATCTAGGAAGATCAAAACAAATTTTTCCAAATAGTCTCTAAAGACACTATTCATTAGGTTCATAAAAGTTCATGGGAGCATTTCTAAGTCCAAAAGGTAGTACGATGAACTCATAATGACCATAACAAGTTTGGAAATTTTTTTTGTGTATGTCCTCATCTCTTATTCTCAACTGATGGTATCAGACCTTAAGTCGATCTTGGAAAATACCGTAGCTCCTCGCATTTGATCAAAAAGATCGTCAATGCGGGGTAAGGGGTACTCGTTCTTTATAGTTGCTTTTATTCAACATCATGTAGTCAATGCAAAGCCTTAAAGTTCCATCCTTCTTTTTCACAAATATCACCGAGAGCACCCCAAGGAGAAACATTTGGTTGAATCAAACCTTAGCCAATAATTCTTGTAATTGAGATTTTAATTCAAACAATTCAGTTGTAGTCATTCAATATGGGGCTTTGGATTGGGTTTAGTTCTGAGCATGAGATCTATTGAGAAGTCAAACTCTCTTCGAGGTGGAAGTCCCGAAAGTTCCTCAGGAAAGAAATCCTTATAATCATATAGGAAAGGATAGTCTTTAATGGTTGGTTCCTTTTCACTCTCCATATCATGGATGTGTACTGCATACATGACACCCTTTTCTCTTTGCCTTCTTTAGTTGCATCGTAGATATTTACCTAAGAATAATCTCTTGCTTAGTTCCTTGGATGCTTACTTCTCTTCCATTATCATCTAAACACACTATAGTCTTAGCAAAATAATCAACCTTAGCCCAATGTTTCCACAACCAATTCACTCCCAAAATCACATCAATGATCTTAATGGTGCAACATATGGCTTTACTGAGGTTTCTAGCTCGGAAGTTGTAAATTATCCTCAAATAAGAATTTCTCTACTTTTCGCTCAAATCGGTTTCCATATTACACTACCCAAGTATGTTCCATATAACCAACTTTTCTAGATATTTTTCTTAAAATTTCAGGAGCTACAAAACATTCATTTCCCCCATTTCTATCAAAATAGTGACTAGATGATAAAAAGAGTACTTGATGCTTCTATAGGTGTGGTTTGATGGTCAACCTAGTGGTTATCAACTGCTGCATGTATGCGTTCTTTGAAAAGTTTCTGCTAGTTTGATGCATGTTCCTTGTTGGATCCTTTGTTGTTTGATGGAAAATGACTAGTATAGTGATCTCCCTACATATGAAGCACCAATCTTTTGGTCCTTTGGAGAAAGTCCCATGGTTTCATATGTTCCCATTATTGTTCCAGTTCTGATTTCCATTGCCATTGTTTCCATTCTTGTTCTCGTTAGTATTGCCATTTCTTTTTTTGTTCTAAAAATTTCCTCCTGATTTGAAGTTTTTCCCTTGTCTAGAGGGGTTGAACATATTAATTTTCTAGTTATTCTTTTGAAAAATGTAGATTGAGAGTTGTTCCCCTTTTCCTTAAAATCTTTCCTAGCTTCATAGATGGCCTTCAATTTTTGTTCTTGCTTTAATGATTTCTCAAATACTTGGTCCATGGTTGAAGGCCCATGAACATTGACCTCAAATCCAATTTGGGGTTTCACTCCCAAGATGTTTTTTTTATACGAAACCACTCGTCCTTATGATATTGCGGCACATACTTGAGAAATCGGGTGAACTTCTCCTAGTATTCTATTACTGATATTCCTTCCTAGTGAAGGTTTTGAAATTATGTCAACTTCTTGTCAAACTATAGTTGTGGTAACAATATTTTCTGAAAAGAGTGAGAAACAATTCCCAAGTAGTACTTTTCGGGGTGAGGTTTCTTTCATCCTTAATGTTATTCCACCAAGCCGATGCCTCTCCAGTGAGTTGATAGGCTCCCCATACAGCTTTGGTCCCACTGAAAAGTTACGGAGCTCAAAGTATTTCTCCATCTCAATAATCCATGACTCAACTCCATCTCCTAGGGCATCTCCTTGAACTTAGGAGGTAGGACCCTCTTGATATCCTTGGCCAATTCAACCTCTATTCAAGGTTGTTTTGGTGGCTCTTGTTGATCATTGTTTTGTTCTATTTCCTCTCCTTGTTCATTTTGTTCCTCTTCTTCCTCTACTTATTCTTCAACCCTCTATTCTAGAAGGTGTACCCTATCCCTGGTTTCAGTTAACATTGCTAGAATTTGGTCTAATTAATAGAGGAATCATGTGGTCAGCCGAGAGGCCAGAGGATCTGATAGGTACAATCCATTATACCTCTTGAAAATTGCTTACAATAAATTGTAATGGAGGAATTTTTTTAGGCAGTGAGAAGAGAGGTAGGAAGTTAGATAAATAAAATTAACCTGTGAAGTGGTAAAATCTAGGTTTCTCGCCTGACGCTTGATTAGGTAGTTCATTCATAATTAACTGGAAATTAATGACAAGATTATTGTACTGCTAATGTCTATAGGAAACTAATACAAAAAATTTCAACACATTCATACACCATATAAATAAACAATCCATTTCTTTATTTTCATTTTTCATCAAGTTGTACAAGTGGTAGAAATGGAAGGCGAATAGTGGAGGAAAGTGAAGAATGTTATCTCTCTTATATTGTTTCGATTGATATCTCTCTCTTGAGTGCACAAAATTGACAACCCATAAGAAGGAAGGTGTCATTACATTTATATAGATTAGAAAGAACTTTTCATCTACCCCCTAACATGAATCTTCATTTCCTTATTTATCTCATGACTTTTCATCTTCCTAGGACTTAGGAAATTAAGTTCCCTTTTATAAAACAAAGGGACTTTTACAATTCAACTTTATAAAGTCACTTTAATGAATAAGATGAAATATCATGATTACACATAATGAATAATTAGAAGAGGGGGAGAAAAAAGTTTAGGGAGGAAAAGGCAAGAAGAAGAAGAGAGTGAATGTTTTTTTAAGATTATCCTATAAATGATGAACTTTCTTGAATCAATGTCGATGGAATCTCCTCACCCTTAAATTCTTGGTGAACAGCTACACTCGGTATCACTTTCCATTCCTAAGGGAGATGGAAAACTAAGTGATTTGTAGTGTAATTATCTACAAGGGAGTTGATATTATTACATTCTTGGTACCTAGTCAGATAGTTCTCCACAGTGATGGAGATGATTACAAGTATTTCGACGGATATTCCAGAGGTAGTTTTTGAATCGTAATGGATCTTTGGCATCTATTTTGATTCTATATTCAAATTATTTCAAAATGTCATATCTTGAAGTGTTCGAGTTCACTTACCTGGTACCTCGAGCTACTAAATTCCGAGTATCTACATATTTCTATATCTTATTAACATCCTCTTCATATGATTCCAACACCTCATTGGCATGTTTGATCGGTTACCATACAGAGTAAACAACACTGGGCCCAAATTTGAGAAAAATCCTCCTCTATAGCTAAGAAGACAACTTTATTTATTAGAAGAGATGACTTGACCTTTCCCATCTCCATCACAAATGGGTATACCTGATCCAATTTTTCCTTTTCCACCTCTAGTGACCCTCTCGCTTGTGAGAATTTCAATTGTCATGTTTTCTGCTTCCTTACTCGAAGATATCATCTCCCAATTCTCCGAGCAATCATTTACACCCTTTTTTGTTTTCCTTCCTTTCATGTTGAATTCATAAGTATTTATGATGAACTTAGGGTCAATGCTTCTCGATTGGAGTGATTTCTTTGGTGGGAGAGAATCGCGGCTACACCATGATCAAGGAACCTCAGAGATATAGGAATTTGGGATGTGAACATGTGATCTTCTACCCGACCTAACCTTTATTTGTATTCTCTAATCCCTCATAATGAGGTGAATGGAGGATTCTTGGTATGGGTGCATATCACTCTCATATGTTTCTAGTCCCAAGGAGATGGTGCTCATCTCATAGTCAACTGTAGTCATTTCTTCAATAGGCTTGATGACCTTTTGGCTTAACTATCTCCATGTCTTGATTCTGCAGAGGAACCATCAGAGAACTGGAGGCTTTCATAAGCCATGTTTCCATTCTTTGATTTGATTTGGCAAATAAATGGATGAGAAATCAAGGAATATTTCTTTTTATACCGTGTGGATTCCCATTATGATTGTTCGAATCCATGGGAAAATTTCATCTGCTTACGGCCCGTAGTGGGCATGATCACAACCATGCTCCATTTGCAAAATTGGATGATGTGTAGAAAGACCGGTGTAGCAATGGTAGACAGAGGCCTTGAAAATGTTGTGAGGTAAAAGGTATATTTGAGTTAATCTCTTCCTATTGAAGGTCTACTACAGGTACCTCTTCCATTCTTTTTTTCTTTTCACCCGGTCTCTCGTAATGAGTGGGCTCAGTTCTTACGCTTCTTCCACGAAATCCCTCCCAAATGGGATGAGCTCATGGCCTAATCCTTGGTCTTAGAATATGAGTGGTATGGAATTTTCCTTTGGAGGGATGCAAATTTTCCCAATGTGAGGAGAACAACCCTCTTCTTTTTGAACCACTCTTTTGATCTCTTTATGACGAACCTGGCAGCATTTTTGATTATCTTCGGATTCATGCACATTTCATTGCACATGTGGGATAGAAGAATATTTGAATGCAAGATACTCAGGATCGAACATTTCAGATCCATCTTCAGGAACACCATATTCATACCATTTGAACCTAAATTTATTCATCTTATCTCGCAATCTTCCTCATGTTATTACACTCACTTTGAATTCTCATAATCATTGATGTAATTGGCCCAAAATTCTTCAATTTGAGGCACGTGGTGCAATTCAGGAAGTGGAAGGATTCCGAATCTCCCCGAGATAAAATTCTTCCTGAAACATATGAATGTATAATGATGGGTGCAAGGGTAGATTCAACATTGAAAGCATCATGATGACTCTTGCACATGAAAATACCCAATGAGAGAGGAAAGGAAAATGGCTTTTCTCTTTCATCTCTCGAGCTTTCTATTCACGCACTAACTATCTCAAAAAGCACAGATCCATCAACAAAATTTAATCACTCGATAACAAGGAGGAAAATTTGAAGAGTAAGATCAAATTCATCTACCCCGAGGAAGGAGAATGTGGAGAATTACATGAAGCTTGATCCATACTTTCTAACCAAAGTGTTGTCCTGGGATGACAATCTCAAGTGTAGGCTCCCTTCTAGTAGCTTGACTACGCAGTTTTGAACGTTTTGTTCACTTTGGCATAATTTTGATTGTTTTCTTTCATGAAGGGAAAAGCTGTTAGACTCCACCGAAAAACAATTAATTGTATAAATTCTTAGGTGAATCTAGGAAAATTGACTTTCATGGTAAAGGCAAATATGGGAAAATTGACTTTCACACTAATATGATGTCAGTCGGTAGCATTTTTTATGCTACCGGCTGATAACACATATTATGTTATCAACTGATAGTATATGATGTTGGCCAAAAATATATGTAATTTTAAAAAATCATTTTTGACAATAGTAATTAAAATGATCGGCTTGATGAGAAATCATGTCCTCCCAAAATATGGCGCAAACATAAAAAATAAAAATAAAATGATTTTTTGTGAAAAAACACAAATTTTGCTAATTACATTCAGAAATTTTTATTTTATTATTTTTTTGATGTTAGCAGTTAAAATGATCGTATCAATGAGAAATATTTCCTCCCAAAATATGGTGCAATAATATGTTATTGAGTACGGGATGGTAACTTTTTTATATGCTATTAGCTTCAAGGTAGCATATTTTATCTTACTTAGATGACAACATAGATATATATGTTGTCAACTAGTAGCATAAAATATGCTACTATTATCGACAACATAAAAATATTCTATCAATTTGGTAGTATATTTTTATGCTACTAGTCCTTAGCATATATTTTTTGTTTTCAGTTGGTAGCATAAAATACACTACTGAAGTAACATATTGTATGTTATTATCGGCTAACAATACTAAAGCAACTATTGGAAATTTCTTCACTAGGAGGATGGTGGATAACCCCTAAAATTAACTTATACCTAGAAAAATTTGGTGACCTAGGGCTACTCCCTTCTCGAATAATTTGCCAATTTCAAATTTTAAAAACTAGAATATTCATGAATTAACAAATTTTTGCTAGGAAACATTTCTTGCTTATAGGGCCGATTTGGATATCTCTCAAATGTAGGGAGCCCTCTAAGGAATATTTGGTATGGGAATCAAACTCTGCGAATATGTGCATACTTGTCGGGGTGAGCACAAGATATGAAGTCATGAAAAACCTCTTGGAAGCATGAACCTGAAGTAATTGGAAATGCTGACCATCACTCGATAAGCTTCCACCAATCAATAATTTTATTTGCCCCTTAATGATTTTAGTGATGAAGAGTGCTATCCAATCATTAAATTCATAGTGATTTCTTTCCATGACCTGACTCGTCAGAGAATGATCATATCAGAGAAGGTGTTGTGGAATTTCTGTAAGAGAGAAATTTTTGGATGCGACAAGGCTTCCTCTCATGTTTCATCAAGGAACAAAGAGAGATACCCTAGAGGTATGAGTCCTTTTAAAACCATTATGAGTTTGCAAAATCCTTTGTGATTACGACCATCTCCTTCATGATCGGGATTTGTAAACACCGCGATATACATATTGGATTGAGAACCGCCATGATTGATTGGCTCATACAGCTGATTGATCTTCAGTCTCGGTCTCATAGTATTGGGTGCATGAAAACACTATCTTGATGTTTTCTAGGGATTGAGGATGGATTCCAACTGCGTACGAGGACCATTTGGAAAATATATTTTCTTCCATTGGTTCCCTCAGCTCGCCAAACATTCTGTGTTTGAGTTCCTCTAGGTCCATGTGTGTAACATTGCTATCACCCACACTCTCAGTACTCTTATGTGAGAGCCGAAACAGGCTCTCGGGATATTGAATTTTATCTTCATGGTGGAGAAATGAATTTATATAGTTCACAAAAGCGATACCAAGTTTCGCAACCTGACATTGAAAATTGTTGTTTTTAGAAATCGAGACCCATGGACTGCTATTTTAGATAGGTAAATTTTTGGTTTAGTTATCTTCTTTGAAGTGTTTCCTTCATGTGTTGATTTTTCCACATGAGGTTTTGGATTCAATTTTAATCATTTTCCTTTTTTAGAATTTTTTTTACTTTTACTTTTTTCTTTCTTCTACTTTTTTGACCCGTGTGCCCTAGTTTTCGATCTTAATGATTTTCAAAGTTTGTTCTTTTGAAGGAATTTGTCATTTTAGAAAGTTGTGAAAAATGGAAAGTGAAAACTAGTGGCATTTTCTATATTTATAATCTAAAAATGATGGTGTCTGATTGACTAGAAAATTACATATTCTTTCTGTATTTTCTCTTCT
The DNA here is from genome assembly GCA_018340775.1 of Taxus wallichiana var. yunnanensis. Classification (NCBI taxonomy): domain Eukaryota; kingdom Viridiplantae; phylum Streptophyta; class Pinopsida; order Cupressales; family Taxaceae; genus Taxus; species Taxus wallichiana. The sequence continues at coordinate 628,299,640 of CM031235.1, forward strand.
AATGATTTGTTCATATTTTCAGGTCATTCCACTGCACGATTTGATGGCGACTAAGGAAAAAGTATTCCTTGGTAGAATTTTTTGAATATTTTATGTTAAAAATTTGGGTTTTATCTGAGATCTCTATTTTTTTTGTTCACAAGGAATTTGGGCAAGGAAGTTTTTCTCAAAATCTTGCAGGGATCCAATGCATGGCTCAGAAGATATGAGAAAATTGTGATTTTATTTCCCTAGGGTTTCAAACAACTCTTGGCTATGGATTTATCTTGAAAAACCTCTTTCTTCATGTTATAGTAGTGTGGAGTGAATGATAAATAATTCTGGAAGTAATGGAAATGTTTTTGAAGAAACGAAAAATGGAGGAAGTAAGAGATCCCAGTCCATGCAGAAACATTGTGCATGCATATAGGAAGAAAGGAAACAACAAGTGGTATCCCGACAATTTAAAAAAATTCACATATTTTGAAAGGATGGGAAGGAGAGAATTTTTTTGCATCATTCTAAAAATAAAATTATGCACTTGGTGCAAAAAAATTCACCCCATTCCTATTAGTCCACTTGGCAAAAGCATGCGATTTGATGTTGGGTTGAGTGGGGGCTTAACAAAAGCACCTTAAATAGTTGTCGAGGAACATGAGTGACCAAGAGACTAAATGGGAGGAATGGGAGTTTTTTTACTAGGTGTAAAAAAATTGGTGTAATTGGTGCAAAAATTGAACCCTATTCTTATTGGGCCACTTGGCAATAAGTGATTGCATGGAGTGGGAGCTAGGAAATGAGGCCTGAAGGGTTTAACTTGAGAGAAAGGTATGAATGGTGGTCAGCTGGAGGTATAGGGAATCAAATGGGGTATGGGTAAATTTAATTACATTTGTTACATCAAAAATTTGGTGCACTTGGTGCAAAAAGTGGGACACATGCCTATTGGTTGGTTTTCCAACCCCAGCAGAATTCGAAAATTGTTTGAACTTGTGCCTTGGAGAGTCACTTGTTGGGACCATTACTTGAGTTCCTAGAGGATAATTTTGATGAAAATTTATATTAAAGCACCTATAAATGTCCTTCTAAACCCAATGGTGGTGGTATCATCTCTTGATTCATCCATTTGATCCTCAAAAATAGGCTTTTGTTCTAGCTCCAAGGTTATGCATGAGAAAACTTGACAGGGGCATAATATGCCAAGGTTTTTAAAGGATTTAATTCCACCAGCTTGTAAATATTTTAATTACCTTTATAACTATATATTTTTGACTATGAACTCTTAGAGCTCAGGAATCACTTCCGAATCTCAAAATCTTTTGGCTCTGTGCACTTTTAGGTCTCTAAGACCCACTTTTGTTAAACCTACTCCAACACTTGTGAATCTTTCTAAAATCTTCCAAAATTTATTGCACAATTTTCTTGTCTCCTTGATATTCCTCCATGATGAATTTATGCCTTTCACTTTGATCCGGGGTTTTCACTAGCTTTGAGGAAAATGGAAGGTGAGCTTTCCCAAGCTTCTTTGAAAGGCTTATCTTGATGGATTTTACTTGGGAAAAACTTGAAATGACCGAGTACCTATAGATCACCTATAGGAACACTAAAGTAGGGATTATGGTGATGCAAAGGGATGCCGGGGTGACCTCTAAGTAAAATTTTTAGGTAGGGTGTTGTTTTCATGCTTGGAAATTATGAATTTCCTTGTTGCGCATTTCATGACAAAACAGTTGGCTCTAGCTTGGGTACATGTCATGGATTGAGCACAATGAACACATCACATGTGAAATCCATAATATCCATGTATACATTGACCAACGACTTATCCATTGTAACCTACATAACACACACAAATAGTGAGAGATAGATAGAAAGGCACAACACACACAAACACAACTGAAGGGAAACACACCACACAAAAAATGGAGAAACACAAACATAAAGGGAAAAGGGAGAAACAAACCTAAATCACCTATAATAAAATGTGGGTGAAAACCCGATTTCACTAATGGTACTATTTAAAGAAATTCCTATTGTGGGGAAACTCTAATGGTGTTCTCGTCTAAATATGATAGAAAGAAAATGTTTTCTCTGCACGCCTCATGAATCTAGAATGGACCAAGCCACAAAGAATCAAAATTCACATGGCTTCCTTTTAGTTAACTTCTCTTGTCCCATAGTATAACAAGGTCTCCAACTTTGAATTGTCTAGCTTTATCCTTCTCATAAAAAATCTTCTTCATCTTTAATTGGTGTTCCTTGATGTGATCGACCACTCGTAGTATTTTTTCTTCCATCTTCTCAAGGAACAAGATTCTCTCTTTTCAATTGAATATCGATATTGTTCATATTCTATTCACTAGAGAAACTTAAGATTTGGCATCTCAACTGTGATGGGTATTTCAGCTTTGATCTCGTAGAGCAATTGAAATGGTGATATACCAATTAATTTTTTGGTGTTATGATGTCTACTCATACGGAATCATAAATCTTATTGTGCTAATTCCTCTTATTTTCATCCACAAGCTTTCAGAAAATGGTCATAGGGTTCATGTTTCTTGACTCAGCTTGAACATTTCCTTATGATTAATAGTCTAATTAATGAGATAGGGAGATACCATAGCCATATCGAACTCATTCAATTCTCTCGAAGAAAATTAAGTGGCATTATATACCATGATATTTTGTGGGACTCTGAAATAGATTATGATGTTCTCCTTGATTAAATTACATACTATTTAGGTATGAGATAGGGGATACCATATCCATATAATAACTCAATCAATTCTCTCAAAGAAAATTAAGTGGCATTTTCTATCATGATCTTTTGCAGGACTCCAAAACAGATTATGATGTTCTCCTTGATGAAATTACATACCATTTCAATATTAGGTTGCTAGGTAAAAATAGCTTCCACCCACTTCATTAAGTATTTCATTGCAATGATCACGTAGGTGTGACCTTCACTTGACTGTGGGTTTAAAACATCGATGAAGTCTAGTCCCCACTACTGAAATGGTTCTTTAGTTATAACCAGCCTGGGGAAGTGTTGTGAGAGACGTGGTCTCCAAATGAACTACTAACATGCCTCGTAATGGGAAACCCATTCTTGAGTATCTAAAAATATAGTAGGCCAATATTATCTTCCCCAAAAAATCTTGTGAGAGGTTACCATTGCCAAAAAAATTCTACCATTAAGGGATAGATCATGATATTTTCTCAACAATTTTTCTTGTTTTCTTTATCCATGCATCCGAGGAAGAACCCATCACGACCTCTATTTTATAGAACATGATTCCAAATTACAAAATTTTCTTCCCTTAACTTAAGTGTTATCCTCTGTTTGTAGTCCAAATAGGATGGGAAATCACCATAGGTTAAGTAATAAGTGATATCCACATAGCATTCATCGGTGGTGTTTATGAAGAGAACTTGTGGCTGTCTTCAAAACACTTTGGGAAAAGAAAAATTTCCCCACCATGCTTAGATTTTAGAGATTCATCCTCTGTGATCAATCTTCATGAACCATTCCCTCACACCAAATTCTAAGTTCGGATATCCAAGTCATATTCTTGAGTATTTGTGACCTAATTCCACCTCTTAGCTCCATGATCTTGTTCTCGGGATGGACTTGATTGCATTGTTTGGAACCATCACCACCATGTGAGAATTGAGTATGTAGAACCTAAAATTCCTTACATCCTTAACCACTATATAGGAATATTTCTCCAGTTTGTTGTATTTTATCTTGTGTATCTTCAATGGGAAAATTATGAAGGAAATAGGTTCCTCAACACCTTCATCATTATTATAAACAAGAACATCAAAGAGGGTATGCTCTGATGCATAACAATACATGATGAATTCTTTACTTAAGTATGGGGATACTAGAGTTGGGGATTTAGTAATGGCTTTTGTTATTTATTCAAAAGTTATTTTTCCATCATCATTTAACTTAAAGTTTCCTTGAGGTTTCATCATGGTTGTGATATGCTTCATCAATTCTAAAAAATCTAGAATGGAGAGTTGAAGAAAATTGACTTTTCAAAATAAGGAATGAACTCTCTTCTTACTTTTAGGAAGGGATAATGCTTGAATGGATCTCACTTTTTTTTGGGATCAATTTTCTCTCCATTCTTATTTACAATGTTCCCTAGTAGCTTACCTTTTATGACCCTGAAGATGTACTTTTTTGGATTTAAATATCTGTCATGCTTTTGGTCTCCTCTCTTCTTTCAGAAGACAGTAAGATTGTCCAGGTATATGAAAATGTAATGTTTCAAATCCTTAAAGATAAGATCGATTAGCCTTTGAAATATAGCCCCTGCATTGATTAGGCTAAAACGCATTATATTGTATGAAAAATTTCTCCATGGTGTTTTGAAGGATTGTTAGGTATGATCTTCCTCTACTACCTTAATTTGATTGTATCCTAAGAAGACATCAAGGAATGATAGAATTTCAGATCTAGTGACTATCTATAAGATGTGATCCATGATTGGGAGTGGATAATTATCTTTCAAGGAAGCCTCATTTAGATTGTGGAATTCCACACATATTCCTATCTCACCATTCTTGTTTCATATAGGCACGATGTTTTCTACCCATGTGGAATGATGGATGGGAAATATGATCTTGACATTGAGCATATTTATCACTTACTCCTTGATGGTTTATGTTATCTTCGGGTTGTATGGACTATATTTTTCCTAAATGGCTTGGCATCTGTTTTCAAGGGAATGGAATGGTGTAATTCCTTCAGTTGGAAGGACTTAAGCTCCACATAAGAATAAGCCAAAACATCTTAATAATTCTTGAAAAATGATACGAACCTTCTCTTTTCTTCAAGTGAACATATCTTTCCAATGTTGACCATTCTTGGTTCTCTAGAGGTGCTGATGTTTTCTTTCTCAAAATCAGCCAGGCACCTAGAGGATCGATTCACTTTCTCTTGAATGAATCTATCATTCTTATCAAAGAGGTATTCTAGAGATACTAGGAATTCAGGATTTTATTTCCTTAAATAGTTTGATTACTCCCTCACCATCAATACCCTTGATTCCTTCTATATTTTTTTGGTTACTAATTCCCTTCATGGGTTCTCACTTCCCTGTGCAAAGAAGAGGATATTGAAATTATATCCGAGTTCCAAAAAGGAAAAGAGTTGATTTTTTCATTGAAGACTGTTAGTGGTTCACATTATTGAGCACACAAGGTTTGAAAACCAGCTCCACTGATCACCTTGTCTTTACCAAATGATGGATGTGGTAGCACAAAGGAAGCTAATACTACAAGATAATATGCCCTTCCATTATGTTTTCGAAGGATAGATTCAATGGAGAATGCATCAAAGGATGAACTACAGTCCCATACTCCATTTCTATGATGTTGGAGCCTTGGATTCTTCACCTACTATTGATTTTGAACTTTCCTTACTATTACCTCTACATCTCCAAGACACCCGAGTTTCTTCACACCCATTTATTCCGCAACATCCATCCCTAAAAGGATATCTTCGTATTTTGTAGTTTTGTTAGTATTTTGGAATTTTAGCTTATACCAAAATGGGAAAGATTCACATGTAAGGAGATGTCAAGACAACATCAGCTCTGGATCTTGTGCTTGAATGGATTCTATTGAAATCCATGGTCTAGAGTTGATCATCTTATTATTTGGTAAGGAAAGGCATGTTTTTGTTTCTCTCGGATGTGAGAAAGTAATTTCCCATCCCAATATCTTGGAGCAGTGATATTATCCCTTAGATCATCATACTTTTGAACTGTATATTTCATCTTTCAGATTGGCAGAAATTTATTCATTTATCATTTTATTGAAATGGTTACAGATCACCAATCCATTTTGATTACTCCGCCAAAATCTCTCTGAATATTTGGCTCAGATATCATCCCAAAAGATGGTGAGAAGTATTTTCTTTCTCGGAAAGTCACTAGTGCCACTGTGCATCCTTTATTATAACTACCAATGGAACTTATTTGGACTCCATGGAATAACAAGAACCATTCACATGGGTCAAGGTGAGAAATAGAGAATTATATACTTTTAGTGACATTATGTTATTAGAGTATCCAAAATTTGTGATGCAATTATTGAGTTGGAATCATTTGATGAGAAGTGACAGGAAGAAAGATTAAACTTTGTTTGTCTGGAGACACTAAGGGACAATTTTTTTTTGTGAAGGGGTGTGGATGGTGTAGGGAGTAAGCCTTTAGCATTATAATTTGTTATTTTGGACTTAGGAGTGCCACTATAGATAGTATCAATGAAACTTTCAAATTGAGTCAAGTGGGTTTGTAGGTATTCCATATCCAGTAATTTAAACTTTGGTTTTGTTTTTCGTGCTCAAAATAATAAAATGGAGATATGGGGAGTGAAATGATGTTCCAAGAGCATTAGTATATTTTTAAGGAGAGGATGACACAAATTTGGGAGATTGGGTCTCTTTTGCGTGTGTGTTATCTAGCTTATAAAGTGAGTGAGTAGATGGTTTTGAATGAACCTTGGAGGGTTACGTTGGGATGGCATTAGGAGAAGGATTTACTTTAGAAATAGATTTTAAATTATAAGAGTTACCAGAGAAATTATTTGATATGGAGGTGGGTTTCTTTTTCTTACTAGCAGGTCTAGTTTCTCTATAGTCAAGTCCATTGATGGTGGGAGTGGTGATCCTATGTTGATGTTTTTTTTTGGAACTTCTACATGGGGTCTTATTTATTTTTCTTTTCCTTCACCATGGTTGTTGAGGATGAGGCCTCTTGCTTGGATTATGCATGAGTGAAAACCATGGATGAAAATCTTGGTGCCTCTTCATCATCATCATCTTCACTTACCGAGACATATTCGATAAGGCCATTTTGAGCCTCGCCATTAACTTCCTTAACTTGTAGATAATTTCAATTTTTGTATTCATCTTCTTCTTCAGTTCTCATATCTCTACTTCATCTCTAGTTCTTTTGCATCACACATGGCATTAGCCAACAATGTTTCGAGAGAGATCCTACAGGATTCGGGGTGATTCTCGTTCGGTTAAGAGGATTAGGCTTCTTTGGGACATTCCACATGGTGATTTGAGACAATTGTTTCTTCAAGGAAACCATGTCATTGGCCATCTTTTGGATCATGGGATTGGTGACATGTGAGCATGAGCTCTAGCCTTTTCATTTTCCATTAGGATCCTTTACCTTTCTAGATAAGATCAAATCTTCTTTGGTCTCTATTGCGTAATCCTATGCTTCTTTCAAATATTTGGGTTGGGATCTCCGAGGAAGAAGCCAAAAATTTTGGTAGATCACGATGAAGAATATTTTCATATTATTTTTAGGAGGTATGACTTCTTTAGGGATCCTTCGATTATCTAGTTATATTTGGAAATGAAATTTCTCATTGATTCGAAAGACTCCTTCTTCATTTCTACCAATTGGACCAATACATCTTAACACTCTTCATGTAGTCTTTAGCGGTGTTCAAATCTACTTCTTATATCTTCCCAATAGGTGATGGACCCTAGGGGAAACATGTAAAATCATTTAAAAATAAATTTTTGCAATGATTCTAAAATGATCGAGATAGACACATCCTCATGTCTCGATGCCCAACAATCTACAATCGGTGATGAATGCTACTATATGCTCTTTGGGAGTTTTGAACCATCTCCTCTAAACTTTGGAAATTTCTTCCTCAATCCTCTTGGTAGCTCATGGAGAGGTTTTTGAAGTACAAGTGGGTCAGTATTTCTACCCCATGGTACATTTGGCTTAAGCTCTTTCAATCTCTTCAATTTGGTCTCGTATCTCGATTCATTTCTTTCTTCTTCTTCTTCCGTTACTCACACTTATTCTTGGGTTTCCATGTACATGAAATCCTCAATATTATCATCGATGTATGGAACCTCAAGGTTTAGTGGATTGACAACACTTGGATTTCGGAAAGGGAAGCTTCTAGCCAAATGGGAGACCTTGAATTTTTTATTAATTCTTCTCTGAAGTTATTCAAAAATTGGATTGATGTGTCTTCCTTTCCTTTACAACCATGTGTATCTTCTATGTCCTAGATTGAAAATATGAAATAGTTTTAATCCCTTCTTTGAGGTTCTTGAGTTTTCTTGCTCTCTCTAATTCAACAACCTGCTCCTCTTCAAGGTACAAAATTCTGTGGAAATGAAGTACCATGTGAATATTTTTCTATTATGAAAAAAATCCTCTCTCAAATATGAAGTAATATCCTCTTGAATGTGAAATAAAAATTCAGGTCTTTTAACTAGAGGATTACCTAAAATGTCCGAGAGGTGTGAGATGTAGGCTCTTTTGACTATTGAAATTCTATAATTTTTTTTTTTTTTTACTTTTGATTTTTTTAATTTTATTGTGGTTCGTATTTGGATATAGAGGTTGCAAAATCTTCCCCACAAATGGGCACTGAAAAATTATCAGAAATAAAAAAATTTTGGGGACAAATTTGTGTATTTCTAGCCAATTCTCTCAAACTCTAGGTTCCTCTACTTAGGTGGTGCAGATCCACTTTATTGTGACTGAAAAAAATAGGAAATTGTGGTTAGACAATAGGTCGGGATCCAAAGTACACTCCATTATGCTCGTGTGGAAAATTCTTATATCAAATTATAAGGGAGGAATTTGTTGAAGTGTGGGGAAAGAGGAGTGGGAAGTTAGACAAAGAAAATTAACCCTGCAAGTAGAAAATCATATTCTTACCAGATCCAATTAGACCTTCCACATTCACAATTAACTAGAAAGAAACAAAAATATTATTATGCCAATGGCCAGAGGAAACCATGCACACAAATTTGCACACATTCATAAGCCATGAAAAGAAATAATCCCTTTCTTTATTGTCATTTTCATCAAGTTGTACAATGCAAGAAATGGAAGAAAAATGGTGGAGGAAAGTGGAAGAATGATATCTCTTGTATTTCTCAATAGATCTCTCTCTTGAGTGCACAAAATTGACAACCCTTAAGAATGAGGGTGTCATTACATTATATAGAATCAGAAAGAATTTTCATCTACCCCCACATGACTCTTCATTTCCCATTCATCTCATGACTTTTCATCTTCCTAGGACTTAGGAAATTAAGTTCCCTTTTTATAAAACAAAGGGAATTTTACAATTCAACATTATAAAGTCACTTTAATGTATAAGAAAAATAATCGTGATTACACATAATGAAGAATTAGAAGAGGGGGGAGGAAAAATGTAAATGAGGAAAAGGAAGAAGATGAGAGGAAATGTTATTTTTAAGATTATCCTAAAAGTGAAGGACTTTCTTGAAGCAAGACCAATGGAATCTCTTCACCCTTGAATGCCTTGCTAAACCGAGCTATCGCTGGTATCACTTTCCATTCCCGAGGGAGCTAGACAAAACTTAGTGGTTGTGTGTGATTCTCCTCAAGGGAGTTTATTTTCTTGCATTCTAAGTACCAAGTTAGATAGTTCTTCATAGTGATGGAGATGATTGTATGTATTTATAAAAAAGATTCTAAGGTATTTTTTGTGAATGAGAATGGATCTCCAGCCTATATATTAACTTGGTATTTGAATACTTTTAACAAGTCATCTCTTGAAGAATCCAGGTTCACTACTGGCACCCTGAGCTTCTGAATTTGATCATCTGCATATTTCTGTATCTTATCAACATCCTCTCAATATGATTCTAACTCCTCAATGGCGTGCTTGATCATTTCATACCGAGTGAACAAAACTTGGGCCCAAACTTGAGACAAATCTTCCTCTGCAGTTGAGAAGACACCTTTATTTATTATAAGAGATGACTTGACCTTTCCCATCTCTATCACCAATGGGTATACCTGATCCTATTTGTCCTTTTCTTCCTCAATTTCCTCTCTAGTTGTGAGCACTTTGATTTCTGTGTTGTCCATGTATTTTATCAAAGCTATCATCTCTAAAAGAAGTGTTTTTCTTTCTCCGATGTATGTCCACCCATTTATCATTCTCCCTTCCTTGCATGGTGAATTAGTGAATCATTTTTATGGACTCAAGTTTAATGTTGTTAAACTAAGTGATTTCCTTGGTGGGGAGAGAATTAGAGGCACTAGGATCCAGGAGCCCTTAGACATAGGAAGTGAGGATGCAAACGTGATCTTCCACCTGATCCAACCTTTCTTTAGATTCTCGAATCCTCATAATGAGGTGAGTGGAAGATTCCGATATAGGTTCATATAACCCTCATATGTTGTTGTTCCCAAGGAGATGGTGTTAATCTCGTATTCAACTAAGTCATTTACTCAACATGATTAATGACCTTTGGCTTAACTATCTCCATGTACTAATGTCCTGAGATGCCAATGTAGAATATGGATGTTCCCTAAGCCAACCTTCCCTTCTCAGTATTTGAATGTCAAAGAAATGGATGAGAAATTAGGGAAAATTTCTTATTGTACAATGTGGGTTCCCATTGTGATCATTTCTTGCATCTAGGGGAAAATTTTATCAGATTCTGGCTTAGTAATGGGCATGATCGTAGCTTCTTGTTCCATTTGTAGAAGTGGGCTCTACACATGAAATCTTTGGTGTAGTAGTGGTAGATGGAGGGCCTTAAGAGTGTTGTGAGGAGAAGGCACATATAGATAAATCTCTTCATGTTCAAGTTCTACTACCGATACCTCTTCTATTATTTCTCTCTTTTGCATTCTCATATAATGAGTGGGCTCAGGTTCTTCTGCTTCTTTCTTCGAACTCCCTCCCAAATGGGTGAGCTTATGGCCTAATCCTTTGTCTTGGAAGATAAGTAGTGTGACATTTTCCTTTGGAGGAATGGAATTTTTTCTGATGTGAGGAGATCAGCCATCTCATTTTTTAACCACTCTTTTAATATCTTGATGATAACATCATTGAGTTCTTTGATATCGCTGGATTCATGCATGTTCCAATGCAAATGTGGGAGAGGAGAAGATTTCACTGCAGGATACTCAAGATCAAACATTTTAGAGCCATCTTCAGGAACACCATCTTCATACCATTCAAACCTAAATTTCTTTATCTTCTCTAAGTCATCCTCATATTATCATTCTCATGGATCTCATACTCATTAATGAAATTGGCCCATAACTCTTCGATTTGAGGCACGTGGTACAAGTCTCAGGAAGTGAAAGGATTATAGATTCTCCCGAGATCAAAGTCTACCTTGGAAACCTATGAATTCATACTTATGGGTGGAAGGGAAGATTCAACATTGGAGGCATCATGATGAATCTTTCATGTGAAAATTCTTAGTGAGAGAGGGAAGGAAACTTGCTTTATCTTTCGATCTTGATATTTTCATTCACATGCACCAATTGTCTGCAGAGCTCCATTAACACTATTTTATAACTCAGATAACAAGACAACCTCCATGGATCATGATCAAATCCAACTACCAAGAGGTAGGAGAATGTGGAGAATTGGATGAATCTTGACCCATAATTTCTAACCAAAGTGGTGTCTTGAGATGACAATCTCAAGTGTTGGCTCCCTTTTAGTAGCTTGACCACACACATTGTGAATGTGTCATTTACTCTGGCATAATGTTGATTGCTTTCCTTTAGGGCTAGTTTTGGATATCTCTCAAATGTGGGAGCCCTTTGAGTAACATTTGATAAAGGAATAAAACATCTGAATGATCTTGTGCTTGCTTAGGGAAAACACAAGATATGAGGTCATGAAAAATATCTTGGAAGCATGAACCTAAAGTAATTGGAAATGTAATCCATCACTGATAAGTTGCACCCAATCAATCATTTTCTTTCCCTTAATGATTTTAGTGATGAAGAGTGTCATCCAATCATGAATATCCTTAGTACTTTACTCACCCATGACCCGAGTTAGGATAATTATCATATCAAAGAAGGTGTTGTGGAATTTTCTATGAGAGATAAATTTTGGGATACAACAAGGCTTTCTCTCATGTTTCATCCAAGAGCCAAGAGTGAGACCCTAGAGGTATGAGTCCTTCTTGAACCATTTTTAGGTTGCAAACTCCTTTGTGATTATAACCAACTCTTTTACGATCGGGATGTAAAAACCTATGATATGGCTCTTGGATTAAGAACCACTATGATTGATTCATCATTAGCATTGATTATTATTATATCTCGGTTCGAGTGTTGGGCATATTCCAACACTATCATGATGTTTTGCAAGGACTTTGGATGGCTACCAGCTCACGTCTACAAACCAATAGAAAATATATTTTCTTCATTGTTTCCCTCCTCCGCCAAACATTTCGTGTTTGAGTGCCTCTATGTCCATATGTGCCACATTACTGTCACCCACACTTAGGTACTCTGATGTGAGAGCCGAAAAAGGCTCTAGGATAGTGAATATTATCTTCATGGTGGTGAAAGGAAGTGATATAGGTTGTTATGGAGGAGACAACAAGTTTCTACAACTGAGATTGAAAACTACTATTTTTACAAATCGGGACTCATGGACTATTATTTCAAAATGTCGGGTTGCTTTTTTAGTCATTTTTCTTCACCGAGGTGTTTCCTTAATGTGTTGATTTTTAAGAAGGTGTTTCGGGGGTCAATTTGAATCATTTTCCATTTTTGGAAAGTTTATTTTTGCTTTTTACATTTTATATTTTTTTGCTTCTTTGACTTGTGTGCCCTAGTTTTCAATCTGAATGATTTTTAAGTCTGTTCTTTTGAAGAAATTTGTCATTTATGGAAAGTTACTAAAAATGAAAAGTGTGAACCAGTGAAAATTGCTATTTTTTTAATATTAAAATTATGGTGTAATATTGATGAGAAATTTATGGATTCTTTATGGTTTTTTTCTTCTTGTTATCTTTTCAAAATTCAGTCATTCTACATCTTACCCAGTTTGTGGCGACTTAGGAAAAAGTATTCTAGCGAGGAATTTTTTTAATGGTTTCTATTAAAAATCTAAACTATATCAATGATATTTGTTTTTTATTCCCTTAGGTGTTTGGGTAAGGAAATTTTCTCAAAATATTTTAGGGATCGGATGCATGGTTTTGGAAGCTATGAACAAATTGTGATCTTCTTTCCTAGGGTTTCCAACTGACTCTTGACTATGGAGTTAGCTTGAAAATCATCGTTCTTCACATTGTAGTAGTGTGGAGTGATGGAGAAATGATGTTGGAGGTGATGGAAATGTTTTTGAAGTAGCAAAAATGAATGAAGGAAGAGATCTCGACCGTTTTAGAAAAGTTGTGCTTGCGTATAGGAAGAAAGGAAATAACAAGTGGCAACTCGGCAATTAGAAAAATTAAAAAAATTGAAAGGATGGGAAGGAGAGAAATATTTTGCACCAATTACACCAAAATATTTTTGCACTTGGTGCAAAAATTGGACCACATTCCTATTGGTCCACTTGGCAACACATAATTTGATGTTGGGTTGAGTGGGGGTTTAGAAAAAGCACCTTAGCGGTTGTCGATTGGGGGGCACATGGGTGACCAAGAGACTAAATGGGAGGGCTGGAGATTTTTTGCACCCGATATACTAAAATTTGGGTGTACTTTGTGAAAAAAAAGTGCACCCTATTCCGATTGGGCTAGTTGGAAGCATGTGATTAGACAGAGCGAGGATGTGAAATGAGGCTGGTGGCTTAACTTGGAGAGAAATGGCTTAAAGCGTGGTCATCTGGAGGTCTAGGGGCTCAAATGGAATAGGGGCACATTTTATTGAAACTTTTACACCAAAATTTTGGTGCACTTGGTGCAAAAATTGTATTGATTTCCTATTGATTAGTTTTCCCAAGAAATTGGCTAACTATATGAACTTGTGGCTTGGAGAGTGACTTTTCGGGACCATAAATTGAATTCTTGGATGATATTTTAATGAAAATTTATATTATTCCACCTATAAATGTCCTTTTTAATCCAATGGTGGTGGTATCATCTCCTAATTCATCCATTTCTTTCCTAAAAATTAGGATTTTTTTCTAGCTCCAAGGTTGTGCATAAAGAAAACTAGATGGGGACATAGTGCGCCAAGGTGTTATGAATAATCTAATTACACCATCTTGTATATATTTGAATTAAATTTCTGATGATATATTTTTTGACTCTTAACTCCTTCTAGAGCTCATGGAATCCCTTCCTGAAGCTCATTAGCTTTTTTAGCCATGTGCATTGCTTAGGCCTCTAAGACGCACTTTACTGAACCTACTCCAAAACTTGTGAATATTCCCAAAACATTCCAAAATCAATTACACAATGTTATTTACTATTTTATATGCCTCCATGATGAATTTAGGTATTTTCCTCTTCTACTGGGGGGTGTGCACCATCTTTGAGAAGAACGTAAGGTGAGTCTTCCTAAGTTTGCCAAAAGGCTTGTCTTGATGGATTTTTCTTAGGAAGCACTTGAAATGACCAGGTACCCATAGATCACCTATTATAACACTAACTTGAGGATTAGGGTGATGTGAAGGGGAATCAGGGTAACCTATGAGTAAAATTTTCAAGTATGATGTGGTTTTCATGCTCGAAAATTGTGAATTTCCTTATTACACATATGCATGAAAAAAATGTCATATGTATTTTTAAAGTAACGTAGGTATATCTGTTACTTACATCATCATACATATCTAAAATTTCTTACTTAAACACCAAATCATTTACCATTCATTATCAATAAAGAGGAAGGTAAGATTCTTTCTTTTCATTTTCCATTTTGTAAATTAAAAGTCAATGTATCCAAATGCCATATAGTAATCATAATAATGTTTTCTAACATTTACATTTTATACGAATTTCCTTCCTTACAAATTGATATTGATTATATCATATAATCTCAATATAATACTTATAGTGAGATTTTATTTTTATGTAAAATCTAGCAGGTTCCTCCTACTCTCTATTTTTGTCTTCATGCTAGTTCTGGACTAGTTTCATACTCATTCGGCCGGTACAGGCTGGTTCTTGCTCTATTCTATTCTTTCTCTAGTTAAGAAATATTTATGGCTATATATATTTAGAATGTATATCCGTGCAACCATGCTCGGGAGAGGGAGAGTATCATTGGAACATTTTTCCACCAACCACAAACCTAACAGTCTCCCACACACCTCCTTTACGGAGTGGCCCTACCCTTCAACGAAGCACATAGATCATGGACTATGTGGAAAGAGGATGTATCATATGAACTAAGGTTTTTGTCTACCTTTGGGAACCTACCTTGGGAATCTCATGACACCTAGTGAGCTAGGAATAGAATAATTTATATTCCTATGTCTAATTAAGTATACCATAATTTGACATGCTTGTGGCCACAAGACTATAGGGAAGATGGGCACCCACCAAGTCTCCCGACTCCTTTGCTATATTTATCTAGACCTTGAATATTAAAAAAATTAGTTCTTGAGGATTTAATGTGAATGACACCACCTAGTGCGTCACATCCTAGTCTCACAATTCTAAAGGGTCTATAACCTTTCCAAATGTTAAAAATATGTTATATGCTCATTCTAAAAGCACAATAATTAAGTGAGGGAATGGAAACATCATGTTTAATAAAGGAATTAAAATTTAAGTCAGAAATCCCATTCATTTATCATATAAAGTCAAAACTAATACAAGGGTGTAGAAATAGACTATTGTTCTATATTGTTTTATCATGAGGTCATGCAATGATGATAGGATAAAAAATTGAGCACTAATAGATAATAGAGTGTGCACATTTCTTTGAAATTTTTCCATTACTTACTGATATGGGTAGTCATACCTTCTTTCACTTTCTAGAAACCTTATCTTCTAGAATCCTCTCTAGAATGATCCTCTCTCTTCTGGTTGCCTATTTATTGGCATTCTACACTCCTCTTTGGATCATTATTTGGGTTGTATGTGAGAGATCAATAATAGCAATCTCTTTTCTGTAAATCTTGTGTTCTTGGCTTCTTTGTTGAAGTTGTCTTCCAGCTAGATCTTTGCCTATGTTGGTTCTACCTACATGGTATCAGAGAATTGAAGAGTTTGGAAGGCTCTTTCACTCTTGCCCATAATATTATGTATTGTTTTATTGCGGTGTGGTTTGGAATATTAGGGTTGAAGAATTTCTTTGACCATTTTGCATTGGCTTGGCCTCATTCTTCATTGTGGCACATTGTCTTGTCTATTGTAAATCGGATTTCATCTACAACCAATCGATGTTCACGATTTTCTAGTTGGTTATTTATTGTTATTTTTAATGAAATCTTGAGATTTGATATTGTCTTATCAAAGGAATTGTTGTGTGTATTGCTTGGTTTTTATGGTTTGCATTGGTATAGTATTCTTTTACAAATCCGGGCACTATTCTTTTGGCTGGGATATTTTTTTGCTAAAATCAGACCCAAGGAATCTTCTATTGAAAGGAACAATAACCAGATCATACCAAGCCAAAAAAATAGATGTTAATCAAACACTATGATCAATATGATGAAATCAATTCACCAGAACAACTTTAAATAAAACCTTTGCAAACAAATGAGCAGCAATATCATATATTATTATGGAACTCAATGCAATATATTGAGAATGGGCCTTGCTTAAATAGGAAAGGAATAACAATCTAAGAACCAATCAAGGTCGTAGATCAAGCCATAAATCAAGGAAATAACTAGTCATCAAAGAACTAGTCAAGACCATAGATTTAGGAGAGAACTAGACATCAAGGATCTAGTCAATACCATAGATCAAGGAAAGAAATATACTAAACAACTAGATAATATCTCCTAATATCTAAATAAGATAAAATAAATATCCACACACATAAATGGGTGATGATAAATACAATAAAGGTAAATAAAGTACCTAGGTGAACATGAGCTAAGGTAAATACCTACTCTAACACCCCCTCAAGTGAATCTAGGGGAAAAAATAGATGTGGCATGTCTGCAGTATGAGTCCCGACAACTAGGCATGATGAGGTACTCATGTACAATAACTGGAAAAAATGGACACCGCAAGGTACTCAAAACCAGTAACAACAAAGTAAAGAGAGTAAAGACCCACTCCAAGGCATCCCAAGAAGCTCGGCTCAAAAAAATCATATAATGCTAAAGAAGTTTGGTGTGCACTATGGTCCAAATCCACTTCTCGATCACAAAACTCAAAAACAACTGACACTGGGTTTCACCAGAATAGCTCCATACAAGGAGACTATCAACAGAGTGATGTCGAAAGTATAAAAAAACACCAAACATAATCCGATCAACTGCTGCAAATAGGTGTGCCATGATCCAAGAACAATAACCAAAGCAACAAGGCAAGGACACAAACTCTAGAGTGTCACGATCTAAGAAAAGCCAAGGTAACAAGGCAAGGACATGAAACCCGAAGAAGCAGGATCAACACCACACCCTCCCATACTACTGAATGGGTGGAGTGACTACAAATCTGTATGAGTTGTAAAAATCAACTACTCGAACACCGAAAAACTAACAGTGGAATTCACCAAAATAGATCCCCATAAGAGATACTCAACATGCCAAAAGTGTCAAAATGTTATAAAATCTCTCAACAAACAAGAGATACACTACACCTGCTAAAGAAAAATTCTCAAAACAAGAAGCATCACAATGCTAGAAGGTATAGAAAGTGGAGCAAGAGGCCGAATGGTGGAGGAGCCACACCTATAGAGTCCTCTCAATGAATTCCTATGTCACCACCATGAGTGATCAGATATCCACCCCAAATCAACACGGATGGATGAAGAAGATGCCTACATATGACTTGGTGTAAAATGCACAATGGGTGCATGCAAAAGAACATCAAAATGTGTGTCAAGTTGATCATGTCTAACAGTTGAAATCTCAAGTTTCTCAAGCCTGAGTGAAGGTGCAGAACTCATGTGTTGCTCATGATCCTCAGAAAGAGTCGAGTGAAAAAAAAAGGAGCTCTATCAATGTGATCCCAATGAAGTATTTTCTCAAAAACCAATGTCATGACGAGAATTCCACTTAACATGTGGAATAGAGGAAACAATACCCTATGAATGTCTGCCAATGACTCCTCTAGTGAGACCCATAGAATGGAGCATGCAAGAACTAAATGTAGTGGTATGCTTCTTAAAAAGCCATGCAACTGAGCAAAAGTAGGATACACAACATGTGGTACTGTAATAGGCACAGATGTGGAAGAGCATGCAGTAACAAGCCTCACAGGTTTAGAAGCATCAAAAGCAGTTCAGCTCAAAGACCGAGCAAATCAATGTCAGTGGGTACAAGAGCAACAACTGCAAGTGGACTAGGAGCATGGATATGGTTGTCCACAATATGATGGTGATGTTGTAGGCTAGCAAAGTTTGTTCTGCAAAAAGTGTATTATTGTATCCTTATCATGAATGAGTGATTGTAGAAGAGAATTTCACTTCTTGAGTGATCTATTTCTTCCACAAATTTTACAATATCCTCTTGAAGTCCACATACTTTAGAGAGAAAAGCATATCATTCTTAGAATCCATGATAGGTACAAATTCAACTCCCAAAAATTTAGGACGTCGGGCTCACCAAAATTGCATCCACAATTGATTACAACACTCCTCCATATTTGGCACTTTATAATTATAGTGCAAGTCTCAAAATAAATATTTCCAATGGAAATAGCATGAAAAAACAAGCACTTTTGCAAAAAAAAGCACTCAAAACCGAGTTACCGATCAAAAGTTACAAGCTTTTAATATTTTGCTATTATTTATTTTAGTTGCCACTAAAACAAAATAAATTTTTATTACCTTCACCACACAAATAAAATTAAAGGGGGCTCAAGTTAAGCACATACTAGTAGGAATCACAAGTTTTAAGCCCTCATATGACCATACCATATGACAAAGGCTAACATTTTAACCATGGGTGTTCTTATGTTTAAAAATTACTATTTTCTGTGTAGACAAGTGACCTTTTTTTACCGAAAATACCAACCTCTATAGATTTTCTCGAAATAGTAAAAACGTGCACAACATCCGTGGACCCCTGCCAAAAAAGGAAAGATCCGAAAACCTTCCTATGTGCTAAGATAAATACGTAGCAAAAAGAAAATTACTCGTGCGAGATCTTGAAAACCCAAACCCAAAAAAAATCCTGTGATTTTTTTTTTGTGGGTGCGAATCTCAAGGCTGCAAATCCAATGTGCTTCTCCTACAACAACAAACAAAAAAAAAATGATTCCTCCATGAAATGGACTAAGTTTACAATCAATCTTAGGGTTTTCACGCCTTCCAGATCCAATGGAAGCCTTTGTTTTCCATAAAAATGCATGCAACAACAAATATGACCAAATCCCAAATATATGAATATACAATGAATTTATTTACAAAATAAAACTTATAGATGGATGTCAACAACAATCTCCACTCTGATACCATGAAAGGAAACGATAACCAGATCGTACCAAGCCAAGAACACAGATGCTAATCAAACACCATGATCAATAAGATGAAAGCAATTCACCATAATAGCTTTACATAAAACCTTTGCAAACAAATGAACAACAATATCATATATTATTATGGAACTCAATGCAATACATTGAGAATGGGCCTTGCTTAAATAAGCAAGGAATAACAATCTAAGAACCAATCAAGGTCATAGATCAAGCCATAAATCAAAGGAAATAACTAGTCATCAAAGAACTAGTCAAGACCATAGATTTAGGAGAGAACTAGACATCAAGAATCTAGTCAATACCATAGATCAAGGAAAGAACTATACCTAACAACTAGATAATATCTCCTAATATCTAAATAAGATAAAAGAAATATCCACACACATAAGTGGGTGAGGATAAATACAATAAAGGTAAATAAAGTACCTAGGTGAACATGAGCTAAGGTAAATACCTACTCTAACACCCCCTCAAGTGAAGTTAGGGGCCAAAATAGAAGTGGCATGTCCACAGTATGAGTCCCAACAACTAGGCCTGATGAGGTACTCATGTACAATAACTGGGAAAAAGGGACACCGCAAGGTACCCAAAACCAGTAATAACAAAGTAAAGAGAGTAAAATCCGCTCCAAGGCATCCCAAGAAGCTCGGCTCAAAAACTCATACAATGTCAAGAATTTTGGTGTGCACCGTGGTTTCGAATCCATTGCTCAATCACAAAACTCAAAAAAATTGACACTTGGTTTCACTAGAATAGCTCTATACAAGGAGATCACAATGAGTGATGTCGAAAGTGCAAAAAAAACACCAAACATAATTCGATCATTCTAGCACAAATAGGTGTGCCATGATCCAAGAATAATAACCAAAGCAACAAGGAAAGGACACAAACTCTAGAGTGTCACGATCCAAGAAAAGCCAAGGTAGAAGGAAGGACACAAAGAAGAAAGCTGGATCAACACCACACCCTCCCATATTTGCATTGAATGGGTGGAGTAACGCTACAAATCTATATGAGTTTCAAAACAACTACTCAAACATTGACAAAAACACTGGAGATTCACCGAATAGATCCCCACAAGAGATATTATCAACATGCCAAAAGTGTCAAAAATATAGATATAAAATCTCTCAACAAACAAGAGAGATACACTACACCTGCTAAAGAAAAATGCTCAAAACAAAAGCATCACAATGTAGAAGGTATAAAAAGTGGAGCAAGAGGCCAAATGGTGGAGGAGCCATGCCTGTAGAGTCCTCTCAATGAATACTATGTCATCCATGAGTGATCGGAGATATCCACCCCAAATCAACACGAATGGATGAAGAAGATGCCTGCATATGACTTGGTGAAAAATGCACAATGGGTGCATGTAAAAGAACATCAGAATGTGTGTCAAGTTGATCATGTCTGACAGTTGAAATCTTAGGTTTCTTCAAGCCGAGTGAAGGTGTAGAACTCATGTGTTTCTCATGATCCTGAGAAAGAGTTGAGTAGAAAAAAAAGGAGCTCTATCAATGTGTGATTCAAATGAAATATCTACTCGAAAACCAATGTCATGACAAGAATTCCACTTAACATGTGGAATAGAGGAAACAATACCCTGTGAATGTCTTCCAATGACTCCTCTAGTGAGACCCATAGAACGGAGCATGCGAACTGAATGTCAGTGGTATGCTTCTTAAAAAATCCATGCAACTGAGTAGAAGTAGATACACAACATGTGGTACTATAATAGGCATAGATGTGGAAGAGCATGTAGTAACAAGCCTCACAGGTTTAGAAGCATCAAAAAGCAGGTTCAGGCTCAAAGACTGACAAATCAATGTTAGTGGGTACATGAGCAATACTACAAGTGGACTAGGAGCATGGATATGGTTGTCCACAATATTATGGTGATGTTGTAGGCTAGCAAGTTTTTCTGCAGGGAGTGTATTATTGTATCCTTATCATGAATGAGTGATTGTAGAAGAGAATTTCACTTCTTGAGTGATCTATTTTCTTCCACAAATTTTACATATCCTCTTGAAGTCCACATATTTAGGAGAAAATCATATCATTATAAGAATCCATGATAGGTATAAAAATTCGTAACTCCTAAAAATTTAAGACATCGGAGCTCGGATTGAAATTACATCCACAATTGATTACAACACTCCTCCATATTTGCACTTTATAATTATAGTGCAAGTCTCAAAATAAATATTTCCAATGGAAAGAGCATGAGAAAAACAAGCACTTTTGCAAAAACGGCACTCAAAACCGAGTTACCGATCAAAAGTTACAAACTTTTTTCAATATAATGCTTTCTATTATTTATTTTAGTTGCCACTAAAACAAAATAAATTGTTGTTACCTTCACCCACAAATAAAATTAAAGGGGGCTCAAGTTAAGACACCTAAAGTAGGAATCACAAGTTTTATGCCCTCATATGACCATACCATATGACCAAAGGCTAAGGATTTTAATTTTCACTTTTGGTACAAAATTACTATTTCTAGGTGTGTAAACAATTGCCTTTATTGCCAGAAAATAGCAACCTACATGATTTTCCCGAAATAGTAAAAATGTGAACAAAGATCAAGTGGACCCCTCGCCAAAAAAGGAAAGATCTGAAAACCTTCCTGTGCGCAAACCGAGATAAATATGTAGCAAAAAAAAAATTGCTCTATCTAGATATGAAAAATCCAAAAACCCAAAAAAATAATCACATTTTTTTTTTGTGGGTGCGAATCTAAAGGCGATCTAGTGTGTTTCTCTACAACAACAAACAAACAACAAAAAAACTGCTATGATGAAACAAATGGAGTTTACAATCAATCTTAAGGTTTTCACCTTTGGATTCAATGGAAGCCTCTTTTCCATAAAAATACATGCAACAACAAAATATGACCAAATCTAAAATATATGAATATACAATGAATTTATTTACAAAATAAAACTTACAGATGGATGTCAACAACAATCTCCAGCTCGATACCATGAAAGGAACGATAACTAGATCATACCAAGCCAAGAACATAGATGCTAATCAAACACCATGATCAATAAGATGAAAGTAATTCACCAAGAATAACTTTACATAAAATTTTGCAAACAAATGAGCAACAATATCATATATTATTATGGAACTCAATGCAATACATTAAGAATGGGCCTTGCTTAAATAGGCAAGGAATAACAATCTAAGAACCAGTCAAGGTCATAGATCAAGCCATAAATCAAGGAAATAACTAGTCATCAAAGAACTAGTCAAGACCATAGATTTAGGAGAGAACTAGACATCAAGGATCTAGTCAATACCATAGATCAAGGAAAGAACTAGTCAATACCATAGATCAAGGAAAGAACTATACCTAACAACTAGATAATATCTCCTAATATCTAAATAAGATAAAAGAAATATCCACACACATAAGTGGGTGAGGATAAATACAATAAAGGTAAATAAAGTACCTAGGTGAACATGAGCTAAGGTAAATACCTACTCTAACACCCCCTCAAGTGAAGCTAGGGGCAAAATAGAAGTGGCATGTCCACAGTATGAGTCCCAACAACTAGGCTTGATGAGGTACTCATGTACAATAACTGGGAAAAAGGGACACCACAAGGTACCCAAAACTAGTAATAACAAAGTAAAGAGAGTAAAACCCACTCCAAGGCATCCCAAGAATCTCGGCTCAAAAAAAACTCATACAATGTTGAAGAAGTTTGGTGTGCATTGTGGTCTGAATCCACTGCTCGATCACAAAACTCAAAAACAACTGACACTGGGTTTCACCAGAATAGCTCCATACAAGGAGACTGTCAACGAGTGATGTCAAAAGTGTAAAAAAAAAATACCAAACATAATTGATCAAATTCTACAAATAGGTGTGCCATGATCCAAGAACAATAACCAAAGCAACAAGGCAAGGACACAAACTCTAGAGTGTCACGATCCAAGAAAAGCCAAGGTAACAAGGCAAGGACACAAAACTCAAGAAGCAGGATCAACACCACACCCTCCCATACTGCTGAATGGGTGGAGTGATGCTACAAATTTGTATGAGTTGTCAAAACAACTACTCAAACACTGACAAACTAACACTGGACTTCACCAGAATAGATCCCCCATAAGAGATACTATCAACATGTCAAAAGTGTCGAAAATACAGATATAAAATCTCTCAACAAACAAGAGAGATACACTACACCTGCTAAAGAAAAATGCTCAAAAAAAGAAGCATCACAATGCAAAAGGTATAGAAAGTGGAGCAAGAGGCCGAATGGTGGAGGAGCCATGCCTGTAGAGTCCTCTCAATGAATTGCCTATGTCGCTACCATGAGTGATTAGATATCCACCCCAAATCAACACGGATGGATGAAGAAGATGCCTGCATATGACTTGGTGCAAAATGCACAATGGGTGCATGCAAAAGAACATCAGAATGTGTGTCAAGTTGATCATGTCTAACAACTGAAATCTTAGGTTTCTCAAGCCTGAGTGAAGGTGCAAAACTCATGTGTTTCTCATGATCCTCAAAGAGTTCGAGCAAACAAAAAAGGAGCTCTCAATGTGTGATCCCAATGAAGTATCTGGCTCGAAAACCAATGTCATGATGAGAATTCCACTTAACATGTGGAATAGAGGAAACAATACCTGTGAATGTCTGCCAATGACTCCTCTAGTGAGACCCATAGAATAGAGCATGCGAGAACTGAATGTAGTGGTATGCTTCTAAAAAATCCATGCAGCTGAGTAGAAGTAGGATACACAACATGTGGTACTGTAATAGGCACAAATGTGGAAGAGCATGCAGTAATAAGCCTCAGAGGTTTAGAAGCATCAAAAGTAGGTTTAGGCTCAAAGACTGAGATCAATGTCAATGGGTACAAGAGCAACATCTACAAGTGGACTAGGAGCATGGATATGGTTGTCCACAATATGATGGTGATGTTGTAGGCTAGCAAGTTTGTTTCTGTAGGGAGTGTATTATTGTATCCTTATCATGAATGAGTGATTATAGAAGAGAATTTCACTTCTTGAGTGATCTATTTTCTTCCACAAATTTTACAATATCCTCTTGAAGTCCACATACTTTAGAGAAAATCATATCATTCTCAGAATCCATGATAGGTACAAATTGCAACTCCTAAAAATTTAGGACATCGGGCTCAGCTGAAATTACATCCACAATTGATTACAACACTCCTCCATATTTGGCACTTTATAATTATAGTGCAAGTCTCAAAATAAATATTTCCAATGGAAAGAGCATGAAAAAACAAGCACTTTTGCAAAAATGGCACTCAAAACCGAGTTACCGAGCAAAAGATACAAACTTTTCAATATTTTCTTTACTATTTATTTTAGTTGCCACTAAAACAAAATAAATTGTTGTTACCTTCACCACACATAAAATTAAAGGGGGCTCAAGTTAAGCACCTACTAGTAGGAATCACAATTTTTACGCCCTCATATGAGCATACCATATGACCAAAGGCTAAGGATTTTAATTTCACAACTTACTCATGTGTTTTTGAAAAAGCTAAAAATTACTATTTCTAGACTATGCAAACAATGACCTTTATTTCTGAAAATACCAACTGCGGATTTTGCAGAAATAGTAGTAAAAATGTACTGAGATCCGTGGACCCCGCCAAAAAGGATAGATCCGAAAGCCTTCCTACACATAAACCAAGATAAATACGTAGGAAAAAAAACCTGCTGTGTAGATCTCAAAAAAAAAAACAGACCCAGAAAAAATAATCCCGTGATTTCTTTTCTTGTGGGTGTGACTCTCGAGGCGATCCAGGTGTGCTTCTCTGTAACAATAAACAAACCACAAACAATGACTGTGCGCATAAATGGACTGAGTTTACAATCGATCTTAGGGTTTTCACCTTCTTAGGATCCAATGGAAGCCTCTGTTTTCAATAAAAATGCATACAACAACAACAACAACCAAACCAAATCCCAAATATATGAATATACAATGAATTTATTTGCAAAATAAAACTTACGAGATGGATGCCAACAACAATCTCCATCTCTGATACCATGAAATGAATGATAACCAGATTGTACCAAGCCAAAAACACACACGCTAATCAAACACCATGATCAATAAGATGAAAGTAATTTGCTAGAATAGCTTTACATAAAAATTTTGCAAACAAATGAGCAGCAATATCATATATTATTATGGAACTCAATGTAATATATTGAGAATGGGCCTTGCTTAAACAGGCAAGCAATAACAATCTAAGAACTAGTCAAGGTCGTAGATCAAGCCATAAATCAAAGAAATAACTAGTCATCAAAGAACTAGTCAAGACCATAGATTTAGGAGAGAACTAGACATCAAGGATCTAGTCAATACCATAGATCAAGGAAAGAACTATACCTAACAACTAGATAATATCTCCTAATATCTAAATAAGATAAAAGAAATATCCACACACATAAGTGGGTGAAGATAAATACAATAAAGGTAAATAAAGTACC
This sequence comes from Taxus wallichiana var. yunnanensis, assembly GCA_018340775.1. Taxonomy (NCBI): domain Eukaryota; kingdom Viridiplantae; phylum Streptophyta; class Pinopsida; order Cupressales; family Taxaceae; genus Taxus; species Taxus wallichiana. Next base: position 628,325,473 of record CM031235.1, read on the forward strand.
TAGGTGAACATGAGCTAAGGTAAATACCTACTCTAATACCCCCCCTCAAGTGAAGCTAGGGGAAAAAATAGATGTGGCATGTCCGCAGTATGAGTTCCCACAACTAGGCTTGATGAGGTACTCATGTAAAATAACTTGTAAAAAAGGGAGACCGTAAGGTACCTAAAACCAAGAATAACAAAGTAAAGAGAGTAAAAACCCACTACAAGGCATTCTAAGAAGCTCGGCTCAAAAACTCATACAATCTGTGAAGAAGTTTGGTGTACACCGTGGTCCGAATCCACTTCTCATGTAGACACCAAATTTGGGTCTTATGACACCCTGTGCCCCACATCTCGTCTCGCAATCTAACCTTACCTCACCACCTAAACCTTACACACTTAATTATTTATTAATTACCTTATAATTAATAAATACACATCTCCAATCCTGCCACCTCACCTCGCCACCTCACCATGACCTAGCCCTAACCTAAACTAACCTAATTAAGACCTATAACTTGGTCTAGACCCACACCCATGACTCATCGCCCTCACCGGCACCAAAATGAACCTAATAATGACTTGACCAAGCCCAAAAGACCCCCTCAGAGAAAAGGAGGGAAGGTTGGCTATTTTACTAAAAATAGCCAACTTTGATCTAACCGACATCGATCCCTACGCGACTGGTGTCGGTAAGGCAACCGCCATCGGTTCCCTGTAAATGACCTCCCCAACCAAAACCAAGGGATCCAGAATTCATTTGCAAGAGAGAGACAAGTGAGAGAGAGAGAAGAGGTTACAAAGAGGAGTATTGAGCCAAGCATTGTAATTGAGCAACTAGATCACTGTCACACTCATCGAGACATTAGGAGAGTCGAAGGATAGCTTCATCACTCACTTCCAATTTCCGGATCATCCCAACCGAGCCTTGCCTTCACCATGCATTGTTTGGACCTACATCCGCATCGAAACTAGTCGGTAGTCTCTTTTATTACCTTGTATGCTCCTAGACACTACTTTGTGAACCTTTGATTCACAGTGATTATAAGCTCACTCCTGGATCTACCACATGGCAGTACCCTGCACCTAGCCTCCATTCATCCATCCCTATATTGCCTCAAAGACATATTTCTTGCTCTCCGAGTCTTCTATCACCCTACAACTCCCCTCAACATCTACCAACCTTCTAACCCCCATAACCACCTTCTCACCAACCCCATTTAAAATCCCCTAAATCACTACCCCTACCGATATCGGTTATCCCCACCGGGTACCGATTCTATAACCGTGGTCGGTTATCCAATGAAAAAACATCGGTCACCGTGACTTATAACAAAAACCAACCTTTCACCTATTTACCTCCAAATAATCTCATATCCGCCTTATCTATCCCTATAACTTTATTTCAACATATCAATAACCAAGTGACCAAAAAAACATAATGATATTTTATTATTATTGGTAGTTTATTCTCTATTGCTTTTATTAACGAGATACCTAAATCATGATTTCGCAATAGCTTCTTTATTATCATTTGCATTAATTTGTATTAAAAGGGAATTGACCACCTTCGAAAGGAAGTCTAATATTTCCTGGGCTCAAGGCAGTTCCCTCACTTATTGTTTAACAAAAATCTGGTGCTCTTGCATTCTTATTTACAGGTAGTCCTTCCTAGACAAAAAGGAGCTCTTCACAATCGGTCTGATCTCTCTACAAGTACACGCACACCTTCCCAACACTCAACGGGTATTCCTCCAAGCCCTAATCCTTATCTATTTCTCAAGAGAATGAAAAGATAGAAATAACTCTATTATGGAACAAAATTTTGTGTGAAACATTTTGGCACGCCCTGTGGGACCCTTCTTGGGTTTCTTTCTTTCTTGCTTGTTTTCATATAGGGAGCACACTTGATGTTTCTTTCTTCTAAATATTCACAAAATATTTTTTCATTTTGGTAAAAGAACTTGTCTTTCTTTCGCATCTTTACATTAGTTAAAGTCATCTTCTTAACCTCTTCCCTTTCTTTCCTTCATCCAATATCATTTTCTATTTGGGTTTAAAACACGTGCATCACATTCTTGCTTGTTGTTTTTAAATTCTAGTGAACGAGATTAAGTAACAAGTCATACACGTGGGGGTGATATCCATGGTATTGAGCAGAAATTAATTTTATTCTCACCGCACAACACATACCAAATCAAATCATAAGCTACACAACATCTCAAACATCCCCCTTTCCGCGGTATTCCTCCGCCCGATTGAGGTAGCCTTACAAACCAAAACAAACTTGACATATCCCCTAGGTATTTTGTTTAGGATTGACATCATCTTGCATCTAAGGCATAAGCCCAAAGTAATTAGAACTAATTTTAGGGTTAGTCTCTTGATTTTCTTGTGCACTTTTGCTTGTTTTCTGCTTTTCTTTCGATTACTGTTTCTCTGTTATACCCTGTCTTAGTGATCACTTCAGATAGTTTGGTGGGTATAGTAAGCCTTGTTATCCCCAAACCATCAGCCTCTTACATTCTCTCTTTTCCTTCACAGTGACCGACACCGGTCCTATTCTACCGAAATTGGTTAACTAAGCGACACGGCTACAATCTGATCGACCGACATCGCCATTACTGAGACCAATAACGTATTCTTTGTGTTTCACAATTTCGACAAACTAGCAACCTACCAATTCCAACATTTTGTTGTTGTTTCATTGCCCAGCATTGACTAATCCCCCCTTGTATCCTCTTATCTATGGTTGTTATCACTGGACACCAAGCCACGCCCATGGTTTCACATGCTTGTTTCGTGTCTTTTCCTGAGTCACCCCCTTCACATCCTATGGGGAATCCTATGGACACCAATGCTTTTCCCAAGATCTTTGTAGGAGATCCAGACTTTGCCAAATTTTTGGATGCTACACCCGACGGTAAGCTCCTCTTGGGTATGCCTATTAGTATAGCCGCTCACTTAGCTCCTTCCCCACCTAATAACTCCTCCTCACCGTCTTCATCCTTAGCCCCGTCTCCTAGCTCAGCAGCTTCGATGGTTCATACTACACCAATTGGCCTTCCTTTGGTTAATCTGGGGCCCCACATATCACTACCGTCCACTGCCCCTACCTCATCTCTCTCGCAGATTGCCTCTTTCATAACTTGTTCTCTACCACCTATCCACATGAGCTTTCCCTCTCAGGCTCCGCCCACCTTTTCATTTCCACAAACTCATCCGGTGGCCTCAACATCTTATAGAGGACACCCTTATTATTCACCCCAACACATTCATTATCGATACCTTATCAACATTTAACCCCACCATTGTCTAGTAGCGACTCTTGGCCCAATCCTCCTCCGTTTACGATGACAACACCATCATGTAACCCAACCAATGATTTAATCAAACAGATGATGGACAAGATGCAAAAAATATTAAGGCTTCACATTTCAAGAAGCCGTAACACCCCGACATATGAGCAAGTTTTTGGGAGCCTATTCATCCTTCCCCGTCCCCCTTCATACATATCCTCAATGGGAATTACCGAAATTTACTTGCTTTAGTAGTAAGGAAGACCCTCAACAACACTTGTGATCGTTTAGACATGCCTGCTATCTGATTTCTCATGATGATGCCTTACTACTCCGTACCTTCCCCATGTCCTTATCAGAACCTGCCTTGGAGTGGTACAGTGCTTTAGCCCAGCACTCAATCTTCTCCTTTAACCAATTAGCCCAATCTTTCTTGGATCACTTCTCCATCAATATTGCCGAAAAAGTATCCATTACCGACCTCTACGCCATCCGACAATTTGAAGACGAGTCTATCGCAGATTTCATTGGACGATGGCGGGGCCTCATCAACCAACTTACTTATGCCTTACCTCGGCCGAACTCATCGAAATATTTATGTGGGCCTTCGCTAAACACATTTCTCTCACCCTCCAAATTAAAACTTTCGCACCTTTGATGAGGCCTTTACTATGGCTCGGAAACTAGAGATTCGAGCCTTAGAGGAGGAGAAATTGAAGTTGTACAACAAAAACTCAAATTTACGAACCCAAGAATCCACCAACAAACCTAACACCACCAACTCTCATGCATTGGCTACTTTGAAATCAAAAGGAGCCGTACACATGGTGATGGTAAAATATCAAGCACCGTCTAATACCAGAGAAAATCCACCTATAAGTATAAAGCCTAGGCCATCAAGTACACTCCTTGGAAGAAACTTATGATGTGATCTTGGATGATTACTTAAAGCAGAGCTATCACCTTGCCTCCTGTTAAACCTCACTCCGGTTTGATTCCACCCGTGCTATACCTTCTGGTACAGAGAAAATGACTTCAGAACTTCCATCACGTGAAGGGACACAACCACGAAAATTGCAAGATGTTGAAAAACATAGTGCAGAAATGGTTGATGCAGGTATATAACCCTCGATAATCCTAATGCCCCCGCTAATCAAAATTTAAAACCTTCAACAAACCATTTCCAAACAATTCATCTAATAGTAACACAAACCAAGAAACTCTCAATGAGGAGAAGAGTGTGCATGAGATCCATGCGGTTTTCAACTCCCAACCAAGGGCTTCCATCGAGGAAATTCTCGAATCGAGCCTCTTCACCAACGCAGGGTCCTCGCCATCTTCTCCTTCATCAGGACAAGAGGACAGCCCCGTTATTCCTTTAATCATAAAGGAATCAATCACCCAGAGTTCTCTTCTCACAGAAGAGCCTTCTTACACCACATCCCTACAAGACTGTGAGCGTATGTTATCCAACCTATCTATTTCCCAAACATCTCATTCCACCACTCTTGCTGCAAAAGAAGAAGGATCGCCACTTTTTCTATCGCCCTTAGAAGAGAAACCCCTCAAGCCTACTTCACCAAACTCCTTAACCATGATGGATCCTCTAGAACATGCCCTCCTCCCTATCATTTCTTCATCGCCTAAATCTTTCTAGCAACCGGTTGACCTCTTAACACCCATTGATACAATTCCTCGTTCACCCCCTGTATCACACCCACAAAGTGGATCGTAATCACACCCACTTCTCTTCCATACCAAAATTTCCATCCACACATGAAGATTGTCATCCCCGGAAGATAGATGAGTTTTATGGGAATGTTTGAATACACCATGCTCTCTTACTCAAATGTAAATGACTAATCTAGATACCTCTACCATATACCCGAAGTTTCTACAAAAGCTCAAAATGCCTATGTCCTCACCTTCACCTCCCTCATCTCTACCAAATACCTCATCCACCTGTATCAACATAACCAAACCTTCCCCTACGCTTGGGACTTTACCAATACCCAGCCTGATGCACCCACTTAAATAGTTAGATTTATCCAAAAATAAAGCCGTCAATCCACCTAGGAGATCGACCCAATCTCCTTGAATCCAATCTATGCCTTTGCCACAATCGAATCCATCACCCCGGATCACACCAAGTACGAGAAGACATAGTTTCAACCCTCACCATCACACCTACCTTCTATATTGGGTCCTCACCCTCCACCTTGCCTCAATACACCATGCCTCCCACGTCTTCTTTAACACGACCTGCACCTTTTGCACCCATACAGAAATCCATGAGCATCTCAACACCATCACCCCACGTATCCTGCCTACCTACCAACCCTAAGCAAACTTGATCGTCGAAGGACTTGTTTGTTGTCGTTCCTCTTTCCCCATGGTTATTTCCTGCCACCACATCATCTATGGCCTCATCATCTAACTAGCTAAACATGACTTCTACGTAGAAGAAGCCACACCTAGTTAAACCCAATCATCAAAATCCCTTGCCTAAACCACCACCCGTACGAACCACTTGTACCCAACCATTACCAAAATAATCAATAATATCACCCACTCAATCCATAGCCTCATCTTCATCTAAATTTTACCCGCTCAAAGGATGTTACGCCAAGATCCTTGATATGTTGGTAGTGGTGTGACTGTTTCCCTACCCCCACTGGACCCATGATCCATCTAAACCTTGACCTATAGGTTATGATGAATCTCAAATCTGTGCCTACCACCACACACTAGGACACAATGTAGAAGGATGCAAAGCTTTGAAAGCCATCCTTTTCCAGTTGCCTATCTCAGATAGAAAATATAAGAAAGAAAACTTACGGAGGGAAAAGCCCTTAGCCTCGATCCCTTCTCCTATACCACATGTCCCCGCCTCACCAAAATCTATCATCATTGTAACCCCACCTCTCGAGAACAATGACTTATCCCTACCATCTTCCTCATCTCGTATTCACGAGATCAACATGATTAGCATTGCTACTCGAGGTCAGAAAAACAATGGAAAAGATAAAGAGAGCACACCGGTGGCCTCTCTTTCTCCTTCCACCATCCCGATCACACCACCACCTAAAGTGGTTATTCATGGACCTACCTATCTAGTCTCTGATGGAGTTTCCCATCGCACCATGATCAAACAACTTCACCAATCTCCTGTAAAAATGAAACTCTATAATCTCATTCACACATTTGAATCTCATCGACAAGCTCTAATTGAGATCCTCTAAGGGATAGAGGTCCTACCTAACAAAACCCTTCCCATCACCTCCATCTTAACACCCAACCACGTCATTTCTCTCACCAAACAACCTACCTCCACCACCACCTCTTTCCCTATACAAACAAGCCGCTTGCTATTAGTGTTCCGAAGAAGAAATTGTCATCTTTGGTGCAGAGGATCCTGACCCCGCTCTTTTCATTTGAACTTACGTCCGGGACATTCGGGTACACCATGTTATTATTGATGGGGGTGCTAGCATAAACATCATCTCTTCCCAATCCTTCTAATAGATGAATATCCCTCCTAGATGCATGTGTGCCAACCCCACCATGTTGCGTTCATTCAACGATGTTATTACTTCTACCCTAGGCACCGTGATCCTTAACATTCATGTAGGGCCATGTACCTTTCCCGAACTCTTCTATGTCCTCGAGGGAGAGTTCTAATACAACATGTTGTTAGGCCGCCTTAGATCCAGGATATGGGATGTGTAACCTCCACCTTACATAGATGCATCAAATTTGAGTATGAAGGAATTCATACACCATCACAGTTTGACACTTCCCCTTCAAAACTTGTAATATGTTATACCGCCCTAATGATTGCTTGTACCAGCTTAAGGCACCCATTGATCTAACCCAACCATCTACTTCAAACACACCTCAACCATCCACCTTAGCCGCACCCACACCTTCGACCAATGAAACCACCGACGTAAATACCTCTTCCTTCCCCGTGGACAACATCCCAACCTCGGATCCCTTGGTAGGTGTTTTTCAACACCTTACACTGGGGGAGTACCGCCTATACAATGTTAGCACCTTCCATACCCCACAAGAGTATGGACAGTTACATGCGCATCCTACCTACGACCGTCGTGTGGGGGAGGTGATCTCCTACGGACCACCTAATTGCCGCACCAACCTAACGTATGGGGGTGTCGATGCATCCTCTGTCACCCCTAAACCTTCCCTTGGTGTGGTTCCCTTCCAATCTGATTTTCAATATCTAACCAACCATCGTTTCACCCTCACCTTCCTAACTCGTTGTGCTTGGAAAGGTTTTGGTTTTGGTCTTTATGAACAGGGCCAACATACGATCATTCCCATGACTACACGCAAACACAAAGATCGTAGTGGTCTTGGATTTTCTGAACCACCTACACCAAAGAAACCTCGTGTCAATTGTATCTAGGAAGATGATGAAGTCACCCCTTCTGAACCATCATTTCCCATTTTTCCATCTTCACCCACGGAGTCGATAGACCCGGAATCTATCCCTCCTAACTTCCTAGGTCCTCTCACTTATCAACGCGATGGTGAAGACCCATCTTCTCTCCCCTTTTGTATCTAGACATGATCGAAGAAGAATATCCTTCGATTAATGTTGTGGAGTGTCAGATGACGACTCCATCCTCACCTACCTTGGTGTGGATGACTCTTATATTCAACGCGCCTTACAATCAAACCCAAACCATGTTGAATGAGTCAACTATAGAAATCAACATCCACAAAGAAGATGATCCTCACATTGTAAATATTGGACACTCTCTCGACGCATCGTAACAAGCCGCCTTCACTACATTCCTTCGTGCCCACAATCAAGCTTTCCCATGGGTGTTTTTGGGATAACCGTTATGGGCTGTTTTTGGGCCCATGGTTTTTTTCGATCTTTTGCCCATTGTTTTGATACCCACGGTTTTTTACCCTTGGTTTTGATACCCACGGTTTTGTATCAAATCGCTTGCTTAAGCAATTTCTATTTATATGGTCTTATGCATATGATAGATGTACAAGCAAATGTATTACAGATGTGTTTTGAATTCGGGTGTGAATTTCAGAGAGTTTGTTGAGCATAGCTCCAAACGGATCCGGGTATATTGATTGAGAGAGTGGAGGCTTGTAATAAAATCTGAGCAAGTGATTCTTGGTGGACGTAGCCCAAATTGGGTGAACCACGTTAAATATTGTCTCTCTGTGTTGTGTTATTTATTCTGCACTTTTATTTGAGATCTGTAATATTTTTTGCATATTAGTTTCTACTGTTGCGATTCTGTAAGGGATTATTCCGCATATTTTATCTCTTATTTCCTAACAATTGGTATCAGAGTCTGGTTTGGTTTGCTGAAGTGTTGAATCGCAGGAAAGTTTTTAGCTTGAGTGGGAGCTATGGCAGATGATGGAAGATCTAGGGTTGATAAATTCAACGGGCAGAATTTAGTCTTTGGAAGATGCAGATGGAAGATTACCTTTATCAAAAGGATCTTTATACTCCGTTGTCTGAGAAGGTGAACAAACCCTCGAGTATGAAAGATGTGGAATGGGATTTGTTGGATAGGAAGGCACTTGGAACAATCCGGCTGTGTCTTGCATCTTCGGTATTATTTAATGTTTCAAAGGAAAAGACTACAAAAGATCTAATGGATGCATTAGGAAGTTGTATGAAAACCCTCCGCCTCTAATAAGATATTTTTAATGAAAAAGTTGTTTAATATGAAGATGTCTCGAGAATAGTTCAAGAGTAGCATCATTTAAATGATTTCAATATGGTGTGTGAATATGCTAGCTTCGGGTTACAATAGAATTTGATGAAGAAGTTAGGGCTTTATTAATTTTGTGCTCTTTACCCGAGAGTGGAATAGCCTGGTAATGGCGGTAAGTAACTCGGTTCCAGCCTAACTCAAGTCAAGTTCGAGGATGTCAGTAGGGGTGATTCTAAGCGAGGAAATGTGAAGAAAAAGCTCTGGGGAATCTTCTACTTCAGTGGAATGCTTTGACAAAGTGGAAACTAGAGGGAGACAAGAATAGAGGAAACCGTGGAAAATCAAAAGATCGGGCAAGGTCAAAATCCAAGAACAAGATCAGTATGCTGGAATTGTGGAAAGCCCGGGCATGCAAAGAAGGACTGCTGGGAGCTTCGGGATAAGAAGAAACAACAGAAGAAAACAAGGAGGCAAATGTGGCATCGGGTAATGTATGTCAGATGCTTTGATTCTTTCTTTTTGTATAATATTACCAATCTTGGGTTTTAGATTCAGGGCTTCTTTTCATGCTACTCCACATAGGCATTATTTTGTTGATTATGTTCAAGGGGATTTTGGGCATGTTTTTCTTGGTGATGATGAGCCTCAGCAAAGATAGTTGGAAAAGGTTCTGCTCTGTGTTAAGATGCGAATGGGAATACATGGCTATTCAAGGATGTCGACATGTGCCTACATTAAGGAGAAATTTGATATCGGCAGGGGCAAGGTTGGGAAGTGATGGTCAGACCATGTGATATTTACAAGCTAGACTCTTGGAAGGTTACCAAGGGTGCTCTTGTGGTGGCAAGAGGTAAGAAGGTCGAACCTTGTATTTAACCACCGATAGTACTAATGATTGTAATCTTGTGGCTTCGATGCAGATACAACATTATGGCACTATAGGCTCTGGCCATATGAGCCATAAGGGCATGAACATCATAAAGAAGAATTTTCCCGGATATACGTAAAATGTTTGGATTTTTGAGAAAACCGCATATATGGGAAACAAAAGCGAGTAAGGTTTCTCAAGGTTCAAGGGACCTACGAAGAAAGAGAGTAAGTTAGAGCTGGTACATTCGATGTGTGGGGCCGGCCTGTATCATCTCTCGGGGTTCAAGTTATTATGTTACTTTTATGATGATGCAACAAGGAAAGTTTGGGTTTTATTAGATTAACAAATCTGATGTATTTGACACTTTTGTTAAATGGAAAGCCTCGTAGAGAATGAAACAGGTCTTAAGCTAAAATGTCTCAGTCGATAATGGAGGGGAGTATTGCAGCAATGAATTTAATGATTATTGTTCTAAGAATGGAATCGCAGAAAAAGATGGTTCCGTGAACTCCGCAAGCAGTAATGGGGTATCGTAAAGGATGAACAGTAACAATAATGGAACGTGCTAGAGCATGAGGTTACATGCAGACTCGCCTCTTTCTTTTTGGGCGTATGGTGAGCACAACTGTGTACTTGATAAACAGAGGACCCTCAAGTGCCTTGATGGAGGCATACCCGAGGAGGCATGGTATGGTAAGAAAGTTGATTATTCATTTCTTAGAGTCTTTGGATGTGAGGTGTTTGTTCATATAGACAAGGATGATAGGACCAAGCTAGAGGCTAAATCAGAAAAATGTAATTTCATTGGTTATGGTGGTGATGACTTTGGATTTAAATGTTGGAGTATTAAGGACAAGAAAATCATTCGGTCTAGGGATGTGGTCTTTAATGAGAAAGTCATGTATAAGCAATAAATACAGTAGGAAAACAAGGAAGAATCCAAGAAAGAATATGCAAAGTGGTAGAGGATCTTCCTGATGGGAAAGTGACCCATGAATCGCCTCAGAACCTACTCAACAGGAACCCCAAACTCCTACAGTGAGGAGGTCTTCTAGGGTAAGAAAAGAACCTGAACGTTTTTCTCCTTCTCTTTATTATTTATTACTCACTGATAGTGGAGAGCCAGAGAGCTTTGATGAAGCAATGCAGTAGATGCCAAGAAGAAGTGGGAGCAAGCCATGGATGAGGAGCATAAGTCTCATGGAGAACCAGACTTGGGATTTGGTGAAGCTACCTAAGGCAAAAGAGCATTGCAGTAACAAGTGGGTGTACAAGAGTTAAAGATGAAGAAGGAGGAAAGAAAAGATATAAGGCCCTATTGGTGGTCAAGGGGTTTGCATGTAAACAAGGTATAGATTTTGATGAGATTTTTCTCCGTAGTAAAAATGACTTCTATTAGAACTGTTTTGGAATAGTGGCAGCAGAAGACTTGCACTTAGAACAGCTTAGATGTAAAGACCGCATTTCTCCATGGTGATTTGGAGGAGGAGCTATATATGCAAAGCAACCAGAGGGATATGAGGTCAAAGGTAAAGAGGAGATGGTGTGTAAAACGAAGAAGAGCTCAGTATGGCTCAAACAAGCTCCACGTCAATGGTATAAGAAGTTTGATAGCTTCATGATGGAGCAAGGTTATATTAGATGTCATTCTCGACTATGTGTGTATACAAAGAAATTTGAGGATGGAAGTTATATTATCCCGTGTTTCAGTATGTTGATGACATGTTGGTCAGCAGTAAAAACATGCAGAAATAAAAGTACTCAAGAAACAACTAAGTGAATCCTTTGATATGAAGGATTTGGGGGCAGCCAGACAAATCCTCGTATGAGGATAACTCGGGATAGGAAGGAACGGAAGTTGACTTTATCTCAGAAGAGTACATTAAGAAGGTATTAGATAGGTTTAACATGCAGATGCTAAACCGGTGGGACTCCTTTCGTGTGCCATTTCAAGTTATCAAAGGAGCAAAGTTGTCCCAAGACAGAGAGCAGAAAGAAACCAGATGTCCAAGGTACCTTACTCATCAGCCAGCTGGTAGTTTGATGTATGCTATGGTGTGCACTAGGCTCGATATTGCCCATGCAAAGGGGAGTCTGTGAGTAGATTTATGAGTGATCCAGTAAAAGAGCATCGGGCAAGCAAGAAAGTGGATCCTTCAGTATTTGAGAGGGACCATGGGGACAATTTTTGTGCTATAGTGGATCGACACCACTTTACGTGGTTATGTAGATTCGTACATGGCTGGAGATGTGACAACACAGAGGAGCACGACAAAGTTATATTTACACCGTAGGTGGGACAACAAAGTGAGTCGGATTTCACGACTACGTAAGCCGGTGGCTTTGTCAACCACGGAGGCCGAGTATGTTGCTGCCACAGAGGCAAGCAAAGAGATGATTTGGTTACAACAATTGCTTGAGGAGTGGGGCATAAGCAGGAGGAATGTAAGCGCATAGTGATAGTCGAGTGCTATACACCTAGCTAAGAACTCGCTTTCCACTCAGTGACGAAGCATATACAGCTTGAGATATCACTTCATCAGACAACTTGGAGGAAGATAAGTCAAGTTGAGAAGATTCATACCACTGTAATCCTCAGACATGATGACCAAGGTGGTCACAAGGGGATAAACTAAAGCTATGTTCACTTTGGTTGGCCTTTCGATGATGACAGTGAAGGGTCGAGAAGCTTGCTCGCTGGAAACTAGTCTCCAAGTGGGAGATTGTTATGTTTGTGGAGCCTATTTTCATGTTAGAGTGTGGTACACCTTCTATGTGTTACACTCGGGTATTTTTACGGTGGTCCCGCTCACGGTGATGAGTGGGTCGGGGTTCTGGAATGGGGGGGCGAAGCCCCCAAAGCAAATTTTCATGGGTGGTTTATTAACCCATGGGTAATGGGTAACCGTTATGGGCTGTTTTTGGGCCCATGGTTTTTTTTTTCAGTCTTTTGCCCATTGTTTTGATACCCACGGTTTTTTGCCCATGGTTTTGATACCCACGGTTTTGTATCAAACTGCTTAAGCAATTGTCTATTTATATGGTCTTATGCATATGATAGATATACAAGCAAATGTATTGCAGATGTGCTTTGAATTGGGTGTGAATTTCAGAGAGTTTGTTGAGCATAGCTCCAAACGGATCCGGGGTATCAGACGAGAGAGTGGAGGATTATTTGTAATAAAATCCGAGCAAGTGATTCTTGGTGGATGGTTTCGAGCCCAAATTGGGTGAACCACGTTAAATATTGTCTCTCTTAAGTGTTGTGTTGTCACCAAGCCTTTGAGGCTCTTAAAGCTTATCTCTCGTAGCCACCCATGCTTATCCCACCATAGGACGATTTCCCTTTCTACCTTTACCTTTCTCGCCATCAACCATTCTATAGGAGCCATGCTCGCACATCGTGACTCCGTGCATCGAGAGAAAGCATTTTATTACATAAGCCATACTCTTGTGGATTACGAGACTCGGTATACACACATAGAAAATTTGTGCCTAGCCCTATCATTCGTGGCCTCCAAACTCCAACATTAACTCGAATCACAAAACTTTTTCATCACAAATGCTGACCCCATACATTATATGTATGCCAAACCTCATCTAAACCAACGCATCACCCGATGGCTTATGCTCCTCGCCGACCTTGACCTTGAGTTTGTACACCAGAAATCAGTCAAAGGAAAACTATCGTGGATCAACTTATGGAGGCCCATTTACCTAGGGAATAATTTACCAATTTTACTTTCCCTGATGAACTCATCACAACCATTTCACCCAAAGGTGATGCGTCTTATCCAATGACCCTCTTCTTCGATGGATCTAAATGTTAGCGCGGCGAGAGGGGTGGGCATTGTTCTCATTCCTCTTGATGGTGAACCTATGCCTCTTTCATTCAGCTTAAGGCTTAATTTCCCGCACTAACAATACAAGTGGAATACGATGCCCTTGTTTTGTGTCTCCATGTTGCGCATACACTTAGGTGTGAAGTCTATCAACATTTTCAAGTGACTCTTAATTGGTAGTAAATCAAGGTACTAGCATCTACCAATGTAAAAATGAGGAACTTCAAAAGTAAAAACATTACGTGGATTCACTTTTGACCTTATTTACTCATTATTCTATCCAAACAGTTTCCACGCTAACTAATGAATTTGCGGATACTATGGCTTGCTTGGCCTCACAAATTCCTACCTCACCAACTGATTCTGACATATTTGTCTTGGTCCAACAACTCTTTGCCCCATCTTACTTAGTCCTAGATGTTTGTATGGTAAATAATGTATCTGCTGATTCGTAGGATACCTGGTATCACCAATTTCATGACTACCTTACAACCTCTGTTCTCCCACCTGACCTTACTAGTAATGGAAAACACACTTTTCTTAAAAGTGTTTCTCGTTATGTCATCATGGGGGGAATCCTCTATAAATGTGGCTTCAATGGTATCCTCTTTCGATGTCTAACCAGCACTTAAGTCACCCATACCATCCAATAAGTCCATGACGGAATTTGTGGTGCGCACTTTAGTGGCCTTACCATGGAAAAACGGATCCTCTTCGCCTAGGATATTATTGGCCTACTCTTAATAAATACTACTACTTAATATGATAAGCGTTGTCTTATGTGTCAACAACATTCCAACCTTCAACATACTCCCAACCACCCTGCTACAGGTCACACGAGATATTTTCCTTTCTCACAATGGGGTTTAGACCTTATTGGTGAGATTCACCTACCTTCTTCATAGCGTCACCGTTAGATCATCACGGCAACCGGATATTACACTAAATGGGTGGACTCTGCTCCAATCATTTCAACCAAAAAAGATAAAATTGTTGAGTTCATCACCATCACATTATCTGTATTTTGGTGAGCCTCATCGCTTTGAGCAATGATAATGGAAAATCTTTCAAAAATAAGTCACATGAGCCCTTTGTGAAAACTTTGGTATCAAACTTAGCTTCTTGTCACCCTACTATCCACGAGAAAATGGTCAAGCCGAATCTTCTAACAAACCTTAACCAAAATTCTCATGAACGTCATTAAGAATTTTGGGAAAACTCGGCATGATCACATCCCCTTTGCCCTTTGGGCTTATCGTACCATCATTCATACTTCCACTAATGCCACACCATTTTCTTTGGTGTATGGTACCGAGGTTGTCTTGCCTCTAGAAATACAAATCCCTTCACTTAGAATATCTCTCCGTGATATTCTCACCAATGATGACTCGCCAAGAGTGCTTAGCCCAATTGGAGCTTCTTGACGAGCGTCGCCTTACGGTACTCTTGACCACCTTCAACTTTATCAAAAGCGCATCAAGCGTGCTTATGGTAAGTGAATTCATGAGTGTACCTTTAAGATTGGTGAGGTTTTCCTCAAAGAGAATAAACACGTAACCAAACTAGAAAAGAGCAAACGGGAAAATTTTCTCCTAATTGGATTGGGCCTTACATTATCACTCACACTTACGGATCAGGTACTTATTGTTTAGCTTTGCTTAATGGTAAACCTGAGCACGAAACCCTTAATGCCTTGCATCTCTCGACCATTCTATTGTTGCATTTAGTGTTACATCACTTCTTATCTACCTTGCGCTCGTCCCTTGAGCTCATTTACCACTTCATACACCTTGTTTCATGCATCTCAAAGTAGAATCAAACTCATGTGGTTTGATCATCACCTCCTCTTAAAGATGCCTTCCCCTTTTTAGTTTGGTCCATGACTTAAAAGTATCAAAATAACAAGTTCTCAATTATACAATTAAGGATATTCTTGAGTCAAACTTTCTACAAAACTAGATGCTTCATGCCAAATGGACATCTAGACCTCTAAGCTATAAACTAGACTACTCCCTCGAAGGACAGCTATGTGTAAAAGCCACATTTGCTACTATAAAAAGACTAATCCCTTGAAGGACAACTATACAAAGTCATCCTCTATCGAAGCTTCTCACATTGATCGTGTTCGTGAAGACCTCAAGAACAAAAAATGCATATCCCATATAGAATTCCCGTGATCGATCACCTATATCCATAAAAATAAAAGCAAGATTCAAAAGCACTTTTGAGTCATGGACTTGCCTATTTAGGTTTGGTTCTCTTTCGCCGAATAATCACCTTATAACAAGTTCTTTGTGCCCCAGCCTATACCATCCACCTCACCTCACCATTCTTCAAAAAAAAAAAAAAAAAAAACTCAAGGGACATGACGTATATCTAATATATTGTGATTATACAACTCTTTTCGCCTATCGAATTCTCACCTATGCAAGATACCTAGGGATTCAAACTCATCCTATGATAAAACGTGGTTTGTTTAGCTCTTTCCAACTATGGGACACTTTTGCCTCTTTTACCGAAAACTAGGATTATGTGTTGACTTTCATCAAGACACGGTTTCTATGCTTGGGCAAGCTAACCCTCGCTTCACCTATACCCACACCAACACCAACAATATTACCCTACCAACATCAAACTTTTACCAACCAACAAATTTCCTAACCACAACAAAATTTCCTAAATTCACCTCTCCCCGGTCCTAAGGGATAACTACATCGGTATGAGGCCCTCCTTGCTTTGTGCAATGGGCTATGTAGGTAGCACTTAGGAGACATGGGGTCTCCAAAGGTTAGCTCGACCATCCCCTACCATGATATATCATGTGTTATGTCTTCCTTACAAATATAAATATGCTAAAATATTTATAACTAAACCCTTGCCTATCACCTTTCTTTTCATCTCTACCCACTTACCTTACCACATCCTATTCATAACCATGTGAAATCTAATTTCAACCAAAACTTATACCTCTTGGGATACAAAGAGCTTGAGGTGGAACTTGTCTTCCTCTCTCTCTCTCGCCTCGCTAGATGCTTCTCCTTGTTTAGCCATGTTCACCACCTTGTTCACTCTAACTTGCCTTTACGCCTTCTTAAACCAAACCCACGATCACTTTACTGCCTCTCTTTCCTCCTTATCACTCAATTCTCCCATGCAATTAACTGCATGGATGTGAACAACCTCGAATCCTCATATTTAACATGTTGCATGACTCTAAAAATATGAATTTGAGTTGTCTCCAAGCCTTTCTATTTTTTAGAAAAGCTCATTTTAGCATAATCGATATCGGTTACCTAACTCAAGATTGGTCACATAGTGACTAACATCGCTTAGCTAACCGATATCGGTCATCTGTCTCCTTTTGCTTATACCTAGGCCTTTTCTTTGTTTTTTATAAATTTTTGGCGAGTCGCCTCTTTCCCTACATAACGACATCACTATTCCACTCCATTATCATAATAACATCAACATTTCAAACCATATGGATATCATAAAAACATCATCATCATCATCTATATACATCACATTCCAATACCATTGACAAAACAAATGAAACATTATAATATATGCGTCAACTCAAAAATTATACACACCATGTGGATCAAACTCATCATCTATATATCATCAAATCAATGTCAACAAATAAAAATAGCCCTACATGGGGCCTCTGTAATCCAAAATACAAAGTTGGCATGCAGGCCACTGTCTCTATCAAAATCTCGACTCAACTCACAGGCCGGTCTCTCATATCAAAAATATACTCGGCTCACAAGCCAATATCAACTATACAAAATGTACTTGGCTCGCAGGCAGGTATATACCACAAAAATGAATGCATAAATCCTCTCGTGTGCACGCAGGACCCTATATGCACACTCGGTTCGCAGATCGGTTTCTCTATAAAAATCATCTATCCAACTCACCCAAAAATGTCTCCTCTCCCGGGAGACTCAACTCTCTCCCCTCCCCGCCTAGCCCCCGTACGGTCTCACCTCCTACCGTAACCAACCCACCGGCTATGGTCTGCGGCCACTGAATCTATGACTCTAGGAAGTCTCGGCTCTATGAGCTACATATGGCCGATACTCTACTCCGGGGTACCATCTAGTAGGTCCCGATAGTAACGGGCCTCCACTCTAGCCTCCATGTAATGGGCTCGTGCAACCATGGCTAGTGGGACCGCTCCTGGCTCCTAATAGAAGTGGGCCTTGCCCGCTTGTATGCTCCCGACTCCTGGCTGGTACCATGGTGGCAAAGGAGCTACCATCGAACTTGAACAGGACTCGAGGCTATGCCCGCAGGTACCTTGCACTCTATGCCTATGCTCGTGCTCGCTAATCCCTCGTAACACACCAACTTGGGCTCGTGTGGCAGCAAGTTGCCCTCAGAGTACTCGCACCTAACCCTGTGAGACCTGTCCCTCTCCACCGTAATAGCCTGCTAACTGGGTCAGGCCGGGCCGTAATCTCACGACCTCCTCTACCCTACCCACCAAACAAAAATGAGCTCAGTAACCTCAAAGATTGTCTCCATCAGTATCATCTCTCGTCTCTCTCGCTACCCGCACAGGTCAAATGGCTGCGGTAGAGGCAGTGGTGCCTCTACATCCTCCCTCTGATACTGTGGGAGGGGAGGTGGCACATCCTGCCGTAGTCCTAGCTGTCGTCATACCCTCTCTAGGGGAATCCGCTCATACTCCCCGGGTCTCCGTCCAGCTATCCAGAAGATGTACTGGATCCATCGCAGTTGTGCTTGGGCTCCTCCATGGGTCTGATGGCCTCTGTATGGCCTCCATATAATATCTACTGCAGTCAGGACCCTCTAACATATGCATGTAAAAAGTGACATTTAGCCCGCAACCACTTCTCGTGGCTGGCCCACGACCCCCAACCACCTCTGAAACCCATATCTGTAGACTGCCTGTGGCCCTGGCTGCTGGGGCAACCCTACTAGTCATATACACACAATGTGCTCATATGCCCAGCAGTGTAACAAGAATGTCGAACATATACCGAATCGCCTCATACGGCGATAGCCCTGCACCTCTCTCAGATAGCTCCACCAAACACTGGTGCCAAAGCATAAAGCAAGTGTGTTCCTCCACCATCTCATGTAAAACACCCATCAAATATCTAAACTATCCCCTTTACCTATCCCACACCCTACCAACCGCCCCTAACCATACTCCACCCGCTCTACTCTTGCCCTCTAGCCATACCCCAATCAATTTAACCCTCCCAATCCATACACAACCCATAACCTATCCTACCCAAACTGACCCCAACCACCCAATTAGCCCCCACCCTAATAACCTTTCCTACCCCAACCAATTTAACCCCTCCCAATCCATACACAACCCCTAACCTCTCCTACTTAAACCGACCCCAACCACCCAATTACCCCCACCCTAATAACCTTTCCTACCCTAATCCACTTATCCCACCTAATCCCCGCTTCGCAATTCACCCACCTCACCTAACAAATCTACCTTCTCCCCTTCACCCCAAAAATCTATCCTACCCTCCTAAAAACACCTAACAAAACAAGTTTACAATCGTATTTCCTACCCATGGTGACCGCTTATCGGTCACCCCTCAACTACTATAAGTCCTCCACCCGCACTCTATGTCAAACTTTTATGAACCGACGTTGGTCGACACACATGACCACCGCCCCTCACCTCGCTAATCTACACCTAAACCTATGATCAATTTCGGTCGACTAGTGATCGACATCGGCCATCATGGGGTTTTTGGGCTGAACTCGCAAACGGCCCCCAAATCCCCTTTCTTCATATTTCTACCCATTTACCCAACACAATTACCTAAAAACTTACCCACCCTAACGTTTTGGCCTACCTAACATATCTACCCAATCCATTTTACTATTTACCTTCATTTATTCATTATTTTATCAAATTTTGGATTCGCCCTTTAATACCCACATCCCACTAAATTCATCAAATTAACAAAAATAGGGGTTCAGAGCCTACCGGTATGACTACACGTCATCATGGTGGGATAGGTGGTGGTGGTCCAGCTCCTCTAGCACCTCCAACACCTCCCCGCTCCTCCAGCTATGCCATAGCTCCAAATCTCCTCAAACAGGTCCTCAACCAATCAAACTCGCCTCTTGATCTCAGGGCCTACCAATAACTCACTCACCCACTCAACTAGTGCCAACTCAACCCAAACACATGACCCAATCGATTCAAAACTCAAACAAGAAAAATTTGGCACTCAAATTCATAATGTGAAAATGACATGTCAGTGTGTTTTTTCTTTTATAGGTTTTGACTCTAACCGATATCTATCGGTTAGGGCGAGCCCCTGAAGACCAATATCGGTCTTCTAACTAATATCAGTCACCCATAACCAATATCGGTTATTGGCTTATCTTAACCTAACTCCCGCCCTTATCCACCAATCTCCATTTTTCACCACATCACCTACCCCCACTTTGTTGATTAGCCTTATTTTGAATTCAACCGCCCACCCAAGGCCACTAACCAACCAATCGGCCCGACCCAAGGCCGAATAAACCAATCGACATGACCCAAGGCTACAACTAACCAATCGCCCGACCAAAGGCCGCACCCACCCAATCACCGACCCAAGGCCGCACCAATTATGTACCTTGATCGAGGCCCGCAAATTATGATTCTATCCACCCATCATGTATTTTTTTGTTCAATCAAGCTCACATGTTCATGTTTTAGCATGACTAGGATACTTGAATTGATCAAATTGACTAGCTTTTCCTAGACCGAGAAGTGACATTTATCTCAACCAAACCAACCATTTCGTATCGCTTAAACATGCCTAAACATTCCGGTACCTTACATGTTATATCCCCTAGAGCTACTTCCTATGCCTTGGATACAGTGATTATATCAACCTTGTTTGGATAAACTATCGACATTTTCCTATGAATGGTTTGTTTGCTATTCAAATCGTGGTACCCTAGTCGCAGATTACATTTCAATGTGCATCCGCTTCCTTGAGCTTACCCACCATCTTACCATCCTCTCATCATCATTCACCCTTTATCAACCCTATCCCTGATTTCACGTTGCCTCAATCTATGATAGATTTGAGGGGGATTACCTATACCCTTAACTGGGGCAACCACTTCTTATTATTGTTAGTGCAGCTTTACAAGACAAGCTACACGACAACAAGGGGAAAATGTAGACACCAAATTTGGGTCTTATGATGCCCTGTGCCCCACATCTCATCTCGCAATCTAACCTTACCTCACCACCCAAACCTTACACACTTAATTATTTATTAATTACCTTATAATTAATAAATCCACATCTCTAACCCTGCCACCTCACCTCGCCACCTCACCATGACCTAGCCCTAACCCTAAACTAACCTAATTAAGACCTATAACTTGGTCTAGACCCACACCCATGACTCATCGCCCCTCACCCGCACCAAAACGAACCTAATAATGACTTGACCAACCCCAAAACCGACTCCCTCGGGAGAAAAGGAGGGAAGGTTGGCTATTTTACTAAAAATAGCCAACTTTGACCTAACCGACATCGGTCCCTACATGACCGGTGTCGGTTAGTAAACCCATCGGTTCCCTGTAAATGACCTCCCCCAACCAAAACCAAGGATCTGGAATTCATTTGTAGAGAGAGACAAGTGAGAGAGAGAGAAGAGGTTGCAGAGAGGATTATTGAGCCCAAGACTATAATTGAGCAACTAGATCACCGTCACACTCATCCGTACACCGGTAGAGTTGGAGGATAGCTTCATCACTCACTTCCAATTTCCATATCATCCCAATCGAGCCTTGCCTTCGCCACTACATTCTTTGGACCTACATCGCATAAGAAACTAGTAAGTAGTCTCTTTTATTACCTTGTATGTTCCTAGACACTACTTTGTGAACCTTTGATTCATAGTGATTATAAGCTCACTCCCGGATCTACCACCCAACAAAGATTCTCGCACCTAACCTCCATTCATCCATCCCTATATTGCCCCAAAGACAGCCTTTCTCACTCTCTAAGTCTTCTATCACCCTACAACTCCCCTCAACCATCTACCAACCTTATAAGCCCCATAACCACCTTGTAACCAACCCCCATTTAAAATCCCTAAATTATCGCCCTACTAATATCCCCCATCGGTACCGGTTCTATAACCGTGTTTGGTTATCCAAAGATGACCAACATCGGTCACCGTGACTTATACCAAAACCAACCTTTCACCTATTTACCTCCAAATAATCTCATATCCGGTTTGTCTATCCTTGTAACTTGATTTGAACGTATCAATAACTAGTGACCAAACAAATGTAATGATATTTTATTATTATTGGTAGTTTAGTCTCTATTACTTTTATTAACTTAGATACCTAAATTGTGATTTCGTAATAGCTTCTTTATTATCATTTGCATTAATTTGTATTAAAAGGAATTGGCCACCTTCAAAAGGAAGTCTAATATTTCCTAGGCCCAAGCAAGCAGTTCCTCACTTATTGTTTAACAAAAATCTAGTGGTCTTGCATTCTTATTTATAGCTAGTCCTTCCTGACAAAAAGAGCTCTTCACAATCGGTCCTGATCTCTCTACGGTATGCACACACCTTCACAACACTCAATAGTTATTCCTCCTAGCCCTAACCCTTATCTATTTCTTAAGAGAATGAAAAGATAGAAATAAATCTATTCTAGAACAAAATTTCGTGTGAAACAGCTCGATCACAAAACTCAAAACTCGACATTGGGTTTCACTGAATAGCTCCGTATAAGGAGACTCTGTCAACAGAGTGATATCAAAAGTGCAAAAAAACACCAAACATAATCCAATAAACTACTGTAAATAGGTGTGCCATGATCCAAGAACAATAACCAAAGCAACAAGGCAAGGACACAAACTCTAGAATGTCACGATCCAGAAAAGCCAAGGACACGAAACTCGAAGAAGTAGGATCAACACCACATCCTCCCATACTGCTGAATGGGTGGAGTGACGCTTATAAATCTATATGAATTGTCAAAATAGCTACTCAAACACCGAAAACTAACACCGCAATTCACCATAATAGATCCCCCATAAGAGATAATCACAACATGTCAAAAGTGTTGAAAATACAGATACAAAATCTCTCAAATAACAAGAGAGATATACTAAACCTACTAAAGAAAATGCTAAAAAAAAGCATCACAATGCGTAAGGTATAGAAAGTGGAGCAAGAGGCCGAATGGTGGAGGATCCATGCTTGTAGAGTCCTCTCAACAAATTCCTATGTCGCCACCATGAGTGATCAGATATACACACCAAATCAACATGGATGGATGAAGAAGATGCCTACATATGACTTGGTGTAAAATGCACAATGGGTGCATGCAAAAGAACATCGAATGTGTGTCGGGTTGATCATGTCTGATAGCTGAAATCTCTGTTTCATAAGCCTAAGTAAAGGTGCAAAACTCATGTGTTTATCATGATCCTCAAAAAGAGTCGAGCAAACAAAAAAAGGAGCTCACAATGTGTGATCCCAATGAAGTATCTACTCAAAACCAATGTCATAACGATAATTCCACTTAACATGTGGAATAGAGGAAATAATACCCTATGAATGTCTCACTTCAATGACTCCTCTTGTGAGACCCAATAGAATAGAGCATGTAAGAACTAAATGCAAGTGGTATGCTTCTTAAAAAAGCCATGCAATGAGCAGAAGTAGGATACACATGTGGTATCGTAATAGGCACAGATGTGGAAGAGCATGCGATAACAAACCTCACAGTTTAGAAGCATCAAAAGTAGGTTTAGGCTCAAAGACTTACAAATCAATATTAGTGGGTACAAGAGAACCAACTGCAAGTGGACTAGGATCATGGATATGGTTGTCCAAAATATGATGGTGATGTTGTAGGCTAGCAAGTTTGTTTTTGAAAGAGTGTATTATTTTATCCTTATCATGAATGAGTGATTGTAGAAGAGAATTTCATCTTCTTGAGTGATCTATTTTCTTCCATAAATTTTACAATATCCTCTTGAAGTCCACATACTTTAGAGAAAAGCATATCATTCTCGAATCCATGATAGGTACAAATGTAAATCCCAAAAATTTAGGACATCGAGCTCAAACCAGAAATTGCATCCACAATTGAGTACAACACTTTCATATTTGGCACTTTATAATTATAGTGCAAGTCTCAAAATAAATATTTCCAATGGAAAGAGCACGAAAAAAACAAGCACTTTTGCAAAAAAATGGCACTCAACACCAAGTTACCAAGCAAAAGATACAAACATTTCAATATAATGCTCTCATATTTATTTTAGTTACCACTAAAACAAAATAACTTGTTGTTGCTTCACCACACAATAAAATTAAAGGGGCTGAAGTTAAGCACCTACTAAAGTAGGAATCACAAGTTTTATGCCCTCATATGACCATACCATATGACCAAAGGCTAAGTATTTTAACTGCCACTTTTGGTAAAAATTACTATTTCTACTCCATGCAAACAATGAATTTTATTTCCGAAAATAACAACTCGTGGATTTTCTCGAAATAGTAAAAATGTGCACAACATCTATGGACCCTCGCTGAAAAAAGGAAACATCCGAAAACCTTCCTACACATAAATCGAGATAAATACGCAAAGAACAAAAAAATTTCTCCAGTGTAGATCTCAAAAACAATAGACCCAAAAATATAATCCCCGATTTCTTTTCTTGTGGGTGTGAATCTCGAGGATCCATCGTGTGCTTCCTAACAACAAAAAAACCACAAAAAATGACTGCCTCGTAGAAATGGCCGAGTTTACAATCGATCTTAGGGTTTTCACGCCTTCCGGATCCAATGGAAGCCTCTGTTTTCCATAAAAATGCATGCAACAACAACATACGACCAAATCCCAAATATATGAATATATAATGAATTTATTTGCAAAATAAAACTTACATATATGGAGGCCAACAACAATCTCCATTTCGATACCATGAAAGGAAAGATAACTAGATCATACCAAGCCAAGAACACACATGCTAATCAAACACCATGATTAATAAGATGAAATCAATTCACCAGAATAGCTTTACATAAAACCTTTGCAAACAAATGAGCAAAGTAATATCATATAGTATTATGGAACTCAATGCAATATAATGAAAATGGGCCTTGCTTAAATAGGCAAGGAATAACAATCTAAGAACCAATCAAGGTCGTAGAATAAATCCATAAATCAAGGAAATAACTAGTCATCAAAGAACTAGTCAATACCATACATTTAGAGAGAACTAGACATCAACGATCTAGTCAATACCATAGATCAAGGAAAGAACTATACATAACAACTAGATAATATCTCCTAATATCTAAATAAGATAAAGAAATATCCACACACATAAGTGGGTGAGGAAAAATACAATAAAGGTAAATAAAGTACATAGGTGAACATGAGCTAAGGTAAATACCTACTCTAACACCCCCTCAAGTGAAGCTAGGGGCAAAATAGATGTGGCATGTCCACAATATGAGTCCCAAAAACTAGGCCCGATGAGGTATTTTCATGTACAATAATGAGGTCAAAAAAGGGACACCACAAAGTACCCAAAACCAAGAAACAACAAAGTAAAGAGAGTAAATACCCAGCTCCAAGGAATCCAAGAAGCTCGGCTCAAAAAAATCATACAATGTGAAGAATTTTGGTGTGCACTGTGGTCCAAATCCATTGCTCGATCACAAAACTAAAAAAATCGACACTGGGTTTCACCGTAATAGCTCCATATAAGGAGATCACAATAGAGTGATGTCGAAAGTGTAAAAAAACACCAAACATAATCCGATCAATCTGTTGTAAATAGGTGTGACATGATCCAAGAACAATAACCAAAGCAACAAGGCAAGGACACAAACTCTAGAGTGTCACGATCCAAGAAAGGTAACAAGGACACAAAACCCAAAGAAGAGATCAACAACCACACCCTCCCATACTACCGAATGGGTGGAGTGACGCTACAAATCTGTATGAGTTGTCAAAACAACTACTCAAACAATGACAAACTAACACTAGAACTCACCGTAATAGATCTCCCATAAGAGATACTATCAACATGTCAAAAGTGTCGAAAATACATATACAAAATCTCTCAACAAACTTTAGGAGAGACACACTACACATGTTAAAGAAAAATGCTCAAAACAAGAACCATAATGTAGAAGGTATAGAAAGTAAGCAAGAGGTTGAATGGTGGAGGAGCCATGCCCGTAGAGTCCTCTCAACGAATGCCTATATCACTACCATGAGTGATCAGATATCATCCCAAATAAACAAAGATGGATGAAGAAGATGCATGCATATGACTTGGTGCAAAATGCAAGTGGGTGCATACAAAATGCACAGTGGTTCATGCAAAAGAACATCGAATGTGTGTCGGGTTGATCATGTCTGATAGCTTGAAATCTCAAGTTTTTAAGTGTAAGTGAAGGTGGAGAACTCATGTGTTTCTCATGATCCTTAGAAAGAGTTGAGAAAACAAAAAAAAGGAGCTTTCAATGTGTGATCCAAATGAAGTATCTCCGATCAAAAATAATGTCATGATGAGAATCCACTTAGCATGTGGAATAGAGGAAACAATACCTCGTGAATGTCTCCAAAAGTGACTCCTCTATGAGACCCATGAACGGAGCATGAAAGAACCGAATGCAAAGTGGTATGCTTCTTAAAAATCCGTGTAGTATGAAAGGTAGTAGGATACACAACATGTAGTTGTAATAGGTACACAGATGTGGAAGAGCATGTAATAATAAGCCTCACAGGTGTTTAGAAGCATCAAAAGCAGGTTCAAGCTCAAAATTGAAAATCAATGTTAGTGGGTACAAGAGCAATAGGTGCAAGTGGACTAGGAGCATGGATATGGTTGTCCAAAATATGATGGTGATGTTATAGGCTAGCAAGTTTGTTCTGCAGAGAGTGTATTATTGTATCCTTATCATGAATGAGTGATTTTAGAAGATAATTTCACTTCTTGAGTGATCTATTTTCTTCCAAAATTTTACAATATCATGTGGAAGTCTACAACTTCAGGAAAAAGCATATCATTCTAAGAATCCATGATAGGTATACAACTTCAACTCCCTAAAAATTTAGGACGTCGAGCTCATGAAATTGCATCCACAATTGATTATTACACTCCTCCATATTTGGCACTTTATAATTATAGTGCAAGTCTCAAAATAAATATTTCCAATGGAAAGAGCATGAAAAACAAGCACTTTTGCAAAAATTGGCACTCAACATCGAAAGTTACCGATCAAAAAAGATACAAACTTTTAATATAATGCTCTGTAGTTATTTATTTTAGTTGCCACTAAAACAAAATAAATTGTTGTTACCTTCACCACACAAATAAAATTAAAGGGGGCTCAAGTTAAGAACCTACTAGTAGGAATCACAAGTTTTAAGCCCTCATATGACCATACCATATTACCAAAGGCTAAGGATTTTAATGGGTAAAAATGTGCACAACATCCGTGGACCCCTGCCAAAAAAGGAATGATCGAAAAACCTTCCCGCACGTAAACCGAGACAAATACGCAGTAACAAAAAATTACTCGAGATAGATGCAGATCTCAAAAAAACAATAGATGATATAAAAAAATAATCCCATGATTTCTTTTCTTATGGGCACGGATCCCAAGGTGATCTAGTGTGCTTCTCTATAACAACAAACACACCAAAAAATGTCTATCTACAGAAACGACCAAGTTTCTGGCTGATCTTAGGGTTTTCATACCTTCTAGATCCAATGGAAGCCTCTATTTTCCATGATAAAAATGCATGCAAAGGACAACGTATGACCAAATCCCAAATATATGAATATACTGATCAATTTATTTACAAAACAAAACTTACAGATGGATGCCACCAACAATCTCCAACTCGATACTGTTTGAAAGGAATGATAACCTGAGGATTATACAAGCCAAGAACAGTTAGGATGCTAATCAAACATCATGATCAATAAGATGAAAGAAATTAGTAATATCTTACATAAAATTTTTGCAAACAAACGAGCAATAATATCATATTTTATTATGGAACTCATGGGGAATATATTGATAATGGACCTTACTTAAATAGGCAAGGAATAATAATCTAAGAACTAGGAAAAGGTCATGTATCAAGCCATAAATCAAGGAAATAACTATTCATCAAAGAACTAGTCAAGATCATAGATTTAAGAGAGAACTAGACATCAAGGATCTAGTCAATACCATAGATCAAGGAAAGAACTATACCTAACAACTAGATAATATCTCCTAATAACTAAATAAGATAAAAGAAATATCCACACACATAAGTGGGTGAGGATAAATACAATAAAGGTAAATAAAGTACCTAGGTGAACATGAGCTAAGGTAAATACCTACTCTAACATTTGTTTCACTAGATCTGAATTTAGAGGGGTGTTTTTTCCTTGTGATGGGAGTTTCACATTACGTGAAAGATGTTTTTCTATTTTGAGGGTGTTTTTATTATTTTTATCCACGTTTTTTTCTCATTTGCCCATCAAAACAATGTTAGAGGGTGAAAAAAATCCTAGGGATGGCGGGATGTCACTTTTAACCTTAGTATTGCTTTTTTGGTTAAAATATGTAAAACACGCCTCATATCTTCAAAAAAACACTTATATAGTTTGTTATTAATAATTACCTTTGGGGGAAATTAATGTGTTTTGGGCTAATTAATACATTTTCTAGGCTATTTTTAAACCGAGAAAAATTTGAAATCCTTGTTTCCTCCTATTTCCAACGAGTGGTCATACAACCACATTTCTTTAGTCTTAATGAATTTATTTAATGTTAAGAGATTTTTTTAAATAATTTAAGCCTTTTTAATAGGAAATTGATTTGTTAATAAATTTTTCATGGTAGCTTTGATTTGAGTTTCATTTTTTTGCAAAAGTGACTTATTTTTGTTCCGTTTATTGGTTCAGTTTTTTATTACAATTGGGGGTTGATTTTTTGACTTTTTCGGGAGGGTCCTCTTGTCTTGGGACACATTTTCAGTGGTACTCGACATCTAGGCCCATTCATGTCCTCATTTTCTCCTATGGAGTCACATTTGTTTGAGCCACTTAATACTTCCAATTATAATGTTTGGAAACCAAAGATGCAACAATTATCAGCAATCGAAGGGCTTGTGGTGCGTGGTGTTGGATAATGGTCCAACCTTCACTTCTGAAAAAGACTACTACTTGATTAAGTGCAAGAAAGATGAGGCTCTTGGTTTGATAGGGTTGAACGTTTTCGACAGCTTGATGTTCCACCTTTCCATCCTTAGCACACCTAAGGAAGCATGGGACAAGTTTGTTGAGCTCTTTGGTAAGGTGAATGAATTCAAATTATGTAATTAGATGCAAAATTATCTTCCTTTTTCCATCTGATTTTTCCACTATAGAAGAATTTTTGTCCAAGTTTAAGTCTATTCACTCATAATTACAAGTAGGAGGAAAACTAAAACTGATAAAGAAGTTATATTTCTTATCCTCTCTAAGTTGAAGGGTCCTTTTAGTGTCTTTTCCTCTACCTTTTATTCAGCTATGGATGCCCTTGGTGACCAATTCAAATGGCCTACTTTTGAGATCTTTTGTGATCACCTTACTAGGGAGAAAACCAAATTAATGTCCCTTGATGCCCTTCCTAGTAGTTCTCACGCTCTTGTTGTTAGCTCTTCCAAAGGAAAACCCAAGTCTAAAACAAAATACCTTCCCTCCACCAAATTAGTAAATAAACCTCCTCCTTCTCAATATTTTGAGCCTAATCTATCTTTTGAGTCCACTAAGTCCTTCAAAAATCCTAATCCTAAAGGAAAATCCAAATAGAAGAAGACCCATGGACCTTGCACCTTTTTTGGTGGCACAAATCATTCAGAGAATAGATGTTTCAAGAAGATGAAAGCCTTGGAGGAAGCAGTTAAACAAAATAGATTTTGTTACTCCAACTTCTTCTTCATCAGAGAAAAGGGAAACTTCTTTCTGCTCGAGGTATATCTGCATCTCATGATAATTGGATCATTGATTCAGGGGCTTCTCATCACCTCACACATTCTTGAGATCTTCTATCTTCAGTTTCTGATTGCAACACTTCCCATATTGAAGTTGGTAACTCTTCTCGAGTTGATGTTTTGGGGAAAGGAAATGTTTAGATATAAGATGGTTGTATTACTGATGTACTCCTTGTTCCTAAAATTACTTCTAATTTGTTGTTATCTATCAAATTTGTAATTCAGAACTAGAAAAATGTGGAATTTACTCCACATAAAGTTGTAATCAAAGAAATACAAGATCCTCAAGAGATAGTGGCTACATGTGTTGTAGATCATAGTGTTTGTCTTTATCATTTTGAAGGATTTGAGCCTTCTACAGGTGCTTCATTACTTTCCCATGCTGATCCAGTCAGTAAATTGTGGCATGAGAGGTTTGGCCACATGAACTACAAATACTTACAATAGATGAGTACATGAAGTTGGTTCTTGGTCTTCCAAATATTTCTTGCACAGATGGAGTATGTCCTAGATGTATGCTTGGAAAACAACATCAGGATCCTTTTCCAAAGGGCAAGGCATCTCGCACAAGGGATCTTCTCAAGTTGGTACATAGTGATCTTCTCACCTTTCCTACTCATTCATTTTCTGGGGCCAAATATGTACTCACTTTTATTGATGACTTTTCTTCGACGCACTTGGGTCTACTTTCTTAAGACCAAAAGTGATGTTTTTGAGAATTTCAAATCCTTTAAGGCTCTTGTGAGAAGCAATCATCTCTTCCACTCAAGATGATATGCACCGATAATGGGGGAATATGTGAGAAATGCATTCAAGGATTTTTACACTCAACATGGGATCGTGCATCAGTTTACAATACCCTATACTCCTCAAAAGAAAATGGTGTGGCTGAGAGGAAGAATAGAACATTGAAGGAGATGGCTAATTACATGATTCATTCTAAGGAAATGGATCCTCGTTATTGGGATGAGGAAATCAATTGTGCAAACTACATTTAGAACCATACCATACATAAGGCCTTTGTAAACAAGACTCCTATGCAGTTTGGTCTGGAGAGAAACTTGATGTGTCAGATTTTCATGTATTTGGGAGTAAGGCATGGGCATTTGTTCCTGATGACAAAATAAGTCTATGGAGAGGAAAATCCAATCACTTATTTTTGTTGGCTATTGTGAGACTATTAAGGCTTATCACCTTCATGACCCTATCACTAATGATGTTTTATTTCATGGGATGTTCATTTTGATGAGAGTGATCCTTATGTGGAGACTTCATCTCCTAACACTCCATCCCTTGTTTCTCATACTTCTCCTTCTTCTAATATGTTTCTAGATGATGATGATGAGGACCCAATTGATGCACATGTACAACCTCATCCTCCACCACCAAATGCTTCTCAGGATTTTCCCAAATGGGCTCAATCCACTTTGGATTCTGCAGGTCCTATGGTTGGTGATCCTTCATTCCTCATCAAACTCACTCACAAATTTCTGGTATGGATCTTGTTAGTCATGTTATTTTAGATGATCCAGTTCACTTTTCTGATGTTATTTCCAAACCAAAGTGGGAGACAACTATGTGTGAGGAGTATTCTTCACTTATGAAGAATCACACTTGGGATTTAGTTCCTCTTCCTAAAGGAAGAAAACTTGTGCTGATGTAAATGGGTCTATAAGACCAAGTATGTAGCAGATGGTTTTGTTGATAGGTACAAGGCTCACTTAGTTGCAAAGGGTTTTTCACAAGTTGAGGGGATTGATTACTCTGAGACTTTTTCCCTGTAGCTAAGATGGATTTTTTCGAGTTGTGCTCTCTCTTGCTATAGCTAATCATTGGCCCGTATACCAGATGGATGTAAAGAGTGTGTTCTTGCATGGTGATCTTCATGAGGAGATATATATGGAGCAACCTCTAGTTTTTGTAGGATCCTTCACTCATTTGTAGACTCTTCATTCTCTCTATGGTCTCAAACAAGCTCCACGAGCTTGGTATGAAAAGATGGATTCTTTTTTCTCTCCTCTGGATTTTTTTGGTGCCACTCAGACCCTAATGTCTACATTAATGGAATGGGGATACTATTATGATACTATTCCTTTATGTTGATGATCTCATTCTCACTAGCAGTTCATATTCCCTCATTTGTGACATTCAACACAAATTGATGGAGCATTTTGACATGACCGATATGGGACTTCTACATTATTTCCTTGGTTTGTAGGTTCATCAGACTTATGAAGGAATCTCTATTGGACAACAAAAGTATGCTCATGATTTACTTCACCGGTTTCATATGGAAAATTGCAAGCCTACTCCTAATCCATTTCAGTCAGGTGTTGTTTTATCTATTGATTGTAAGACTCCTCTAGTTGATCCCACACTATACCTAGAAACTTGTAGGAAGTCTTCTCTACTTGACACACACTCACCCCATGACATCACATTTGTTGTTAACCTTGTCTCTCTTTG
Source organism: Taxus wallichiana var. yunnanensis (assembly GCA_018340775.1). Classification (NCBI taxonomy): domain Eukaryota; kingdom Viridiplantae; phylum Streptophyta; class Pinopsida; order Cupressales; family Taxaceae; genus Taxus; species Taxus wallichiana. The sequence goes on from CM031235.1 coordinate 628,357,696, forward strand.
CACATGAGCCTCATGAGAGTCATTGGAAAGTAGTAAGCATATTTTGCACTATCTTTGGGGCACTTTACACTATGGCATACAATACACACCACAAATTTCTTCACAACTCATTGGATATACCGACTCAGATTGGGTAGGTGATGTTGACACTCAAATCTACCTCTGGATTTTTTATCATCTTGGTTTTGGTCCAGTTGCTTGGGGATGTAAGAAGCAAACTATTATTGCATTATCTTCTACTAAGGCTGAGTATCGAGGTGTCAGTTTGAGCTAGTCAAGAGGCTATTTGGCTTCAACAACTACTTGATGAGTTTGGTCTTCCACAATATTGTTCCTACTACTCTTTGGTGTGATAACCAGAGTGCCATTTCTATTTCTCGCAATCTATTCGAGCATCAACATATGAAACATATTGAGATACACATGCACTTCATTCGATAATTTGATCAAGATGGAGTCCTTTCACTTGAGTTTGTGCCTACTTGACTGACTAAGTTGCCGACATCTTCACTAAACCTTTAACAACTCCTCATTATCTTCATTTGTGAGATTTTCTTGGGTGAAGGAAGTTTTCCTTGGGGGATTCACCATGAAGTCCTCCTTCCTTCTCTTTTTATGTACATGGGTACCTAATATGGCCTAGTATCATGGGACCCATTTTTTGTGTTCCCACCTTCCTAATTCTTCACTTAAGGGAGGGTGTTAGGATAAATAATTAAGCTCTAATAGATAATATGTCTTATCTCGATTTTCCTTAATTAAGTGTCTAATTTGATGGATTTTTATTTATTTATTTATTTATTGTGATTCCCTAGGAGATAGATACAGAAGAGCACCTAAAACAATGGTAATAAAATTAACGAAGCATTTAGCTTAGACAACTGACTTTCGGTGAGAAGGGAGAATTTCCATATTTACTAGGATGAGAACAAGCTGATTAGATTATGATTAGCAAAACTAAATAGACACCAAATCATAAGAGGGGGTTGAAAATTTTTTGGTAAAAGGAAACCTAGAATTTTAAAATTACGGTAGACATCTCAGTCTAAGCTAAGGAAAGAAAATACAACAAGACATAAAATCTAACGGTTGAAATCTATTACAATAATTTATTTTATTTTCTAGATATTAGAGATAAGACTTTCTTAGAAATGCGGGTATGAAATAGTTGGTTATGCATCAATCCCTACTGATTGACCTTCTCTATAAAAAATTGTGAGATCGCGATTGAGATCAGTAGTGGATTACATTGACATTGGTTTAGTTTGGTGTTAAAGGAAAGTTCCTAAAAATGTATGGTTATTAAATTTGTTCCTTCCAAAAAGATATGGAATCCTCCCTTTTAATTATTGGTGCTGCTACGAATTCCTTCTTTAAATGAAATAAAATCAAATATTGTATAAGAGGATGAAGTTAATCAAAAATCCAAAGAGGGTGTTGGAATATGGTTTAGATTATCAGCAGGAAGTTTCTACTTATCCAAAACCCAATCTAAGAGGAAATAAAACTAAGTGAGTGTATTTTCTAGTAGGATAAACATGTAGATTATATACTGGGATCTATTATTTATTACAAAACTCCATCCAAAAACAATATAGAATTAATCCATGAAATTTCCGGTGAGGATAATCTCATACCTATCACTTTGATTCTAACACTTCCAAGCGCTTTATGTGTTTTCTCCTCTTCTATATATTGTTTTCTTTGCTCCCGTGAATGCGAGGTCTATTATTTTCACTGTTTCTTTATTTTTATATATTTTCTACTTCCCATTCTCCTTTATTAATTAAATTTCTCTCCTTTATTAATTAAACCCCTCTCCTTTATTAATTAAATTCCTCTCCTCCACGTGAATGTGTAGAAATCTGAATTTAACCCGAGTGAATCCTTAAAAGGTGTGTAATCTTCCCAAAATAGGAAATTTTAATAAATTTAAAGACTACTTCAAAATGGTGTGCCTAGAGTTGAAAAGTTCTCCTTGGACTCTTTGAATGCAATTAAAACATAACCCTCTTTCCTCAAAGTTTGGGTGCCCCTTTTGCGGTATTTCACATTTCTTAGTACATTATTTATTTTATTTAAAATCATTAATATATTTTATTATTAATTTCTATATATTAATACCCATTGTCTCTTAGTACTATTTATTTATTTATTTTTAAAGAACTTAATTACTATCCCTCATGTGATTTATTCATTCAATAATTTTATTAAAAAGGTTCCTTTAGTAAAAAAATAAGTGTTATTAATATTTACATATGAACCAAAACCATATATTTATACTACCTATAAAGACCCAATAACTACACCGAGAAACCTATTTTCTTGCTTAGTCTTAAAAAGGGTTCTTACCTACTCTTACTGGCTGACCGTCTTGAGTTCGGTTAAAAAGGATTTATACTTCGCTTAAAGTGGACATAACCTAAGTCCACATGGTTTACATCCCTTTTCCAAATTGTGCTACTCTCCCTCCTTCTAAGGCTATTTTTTTCTGCGCTTTTACCACCACTCAAAATAACACTCAAACATTTATTAGTGTTAGCAAAATAAAAAATTAAGATATAACTTGTAATAATAATTAATACTTTTATATGGTATTTATAAGGAAACTTGATCATTTCACGTCTAACCATGGTTATGTAATTTACTTATGATCAACATGCATAACTCATCTATAAACATCTAACATATACATTCATCGATAATTAAATAAAATACCATAATATTCAAAGTTGTGTGTATATGGCTTGAACTAGAGGTTCATGAGTGATAGGTTCATCCTTTATTGTTTTCTTCTTTAACATATCATCTTCATGTTATGTTAAAAGGGGCATAAAGTTCCTTTCTTTTGTATTTTACTAACCAAGTTTCTTTGTTCACGTTCAAATTAGTGAATTAGTAATAAAGGAAACAAGTAATCTATGAAATATGAAGATTTTATGGTACTTTGGGATGATATAATGATGTGGATGGGTGAAAATGGTGGATCCTTCTCCACAATGAGCTAAGTGACCCGCAAGTAGAGATAAATCAAAAGAAAAATATGGATTAGTATATAGGATGAGAGGGTTTCCTTAAAAATTCAATCCCAAGAAGAAAGAACTCCCTAGGAAGGATGTCAACCTTCATGTTTGATAAAGATAGATAAAATAAATATTTGATAAATTAGATGTAGCGTCTATACATAATGTGAAGAAAAATAGAAACCAAAAGTTATATCTAAGATGATAAAAGTACATATAATCTAAATACAACAAAATAAATCAAACCCGGTAAGGGTCGATGGAAACTTGAGACTATAGAGGGTTAGTCAATGCCGACTAGGGTTGGATGAGAAGAAAATGTAGAAAAATAGGCCTGTAAGTCCTCATAGTTGGATTTCAAGCTGGTCTAGATCCGATAGTGTAATTTGATGATCAACGAGAACCCGTTGATAGTCAGAACAAGAGAAAATAGAAGGGATGAAAGAAAATTAGGAAAATAGATGGTAAATGATTTGAAAAAAAGACTGAATTGATGGTGACTAGGCTAGATTGATGATGGCCGGGGATAAAAGAATGGATTTGAGATGATAGATGAGATAGAATGACTCGATCTCGAAATTTGGATGACCGGGTTCAAACAAGTGATGGGGTTGGTGACAAGAAAGAAAAATAGAGAGATGGGTCGACCATGACCATGCTAGGTCAGCAACGACCAAGACTAATTTATACATGGATGAATTAAATGGGAAAAATGATGACCTCTCGAGATGAAGAGAAATGTGACTAGATTCAGAACAAGTGCAACTTTGGGATGACTGTAGAACTTATGAACACTGGAATTCAAGGATGGCATTACATAGGTGTTGATGATGGATCTAAGCATGCAATGACAAGAGGACTACAAAATCTCTCCAAACAAACACAATATATCCTAGATGGCTTCCAAAATTGTTTCAGTAGATATAAAAGAGGTCACAAGATGAAGGCACGATCGTAGAAACTTAGAAAACCTCAAAATCACATCCATGAACAAGGACTATGTGAGGGTAGATTTATAGGGTCGATGGTGACCTAGATGGGTTTCCTCCGATCGGGGGACCCGGCTCCATTTGGATGGTGCAAAGATGATGAGATCGAAGCAAGGAGCCCATAGTAAGAAGGATTAGAGTTTAGATGGATATGGACAAGCTAGGGTTCCATATGGAATATAAATGGTTAGGTGGATGGTTAAAATGAGAAAATAAATGCCATGGGAGGGTTAAAACATTAAATAATGACCTAAAAAAAGAGTAAAATTGAGCATTTAAGGAGGAAAAACAAATTAAAAATGAATATTAGGGATGATAAAGGGTGAATAGAATAATGGGATGAGGATTAGAGATAATTAAGAATAATTAGCACAAATAAGATGGGATAATAATATGTATAATATAAGATAAAAGGTGGGAAAGCTAAGTTATTAGTGGGTGATGAATTGAATATAGGAGGAAGATAAATTTCAAATGTGATCATCAATAAAAGAGAGCGAACGCGAGGTGAAGGGTAGTGATATCAAATTTTATCATTTGTCTATATTTCGCCCTTTTTGATGATTGGTTGTGCATTGGGCAAGCCACAAGAAACAAACAAGAAGGATGGAAAAGATAATTGATAAAAGTGATATATAAAATTATGGTGCCCTAAGAGGGAACACAAGGATGGCCACAAAGGAAAAAGGATGAAAATAAAGATGGAATATAGAAGGAAACCCGGTGGGATATAATAAGAATTCCAGGATGAAGACCACTTAAGGAATAAGTGGAAGAAAAGATAAATTTGAAAGGAAGGATTGATTGAAGAGGGAAAAAAGGAAGATTGGTGAAAAAATAGGGTTAGGTGGACGATGATCCTGAATGGTCGAAGGTGATTGGAGATGGAACAACAATGACCAAGGTTGGTGGGCTATATAAACCCATGGGTCACCAAATAGGCTCATTTTCATGGTACAAAGTGATGATCGAGAGTAATATGGAGCATTACAGGTAAAAGAAGGTGAGGAAGCTATTTAGAGGACCCATGGGATGTAGGTAAGTTCTAAACCTTAGCTTGTTTTTAATCATTTTATTTTATTTTTCACATTTTTTCAAATTTTTATCTTAGTGCTATGTAAGGGCCATCATCAAGGTGACTAGATACAATCACCATCGATTGGGCCTTAAAATGCACGAACCTAAACCAAGAAGAATCGGCCCAAAATGGGTTAGCTTCATTGTGGATAAAAAAGATGGATTTTTTTAGTGATTTTTTTTTTGGATGAAATTTGGATAATGATAATGTTTATGTTTGCGTGTTTGATTGGTTTTCAAGTTCGAGAGACCCTATATTTGAGAGATAGATTTTCATCCCTATATGAGGAGTTAAATGTGATATAGTAGACACCAGTGGGATCACTTATCAATAGTTAGTTTTAGTGGATTATAATATTATCAATGATTCCACAAGATGTGGATTTGATTATTACATCTGGCAAGAAGATGTGATGCATGCATGCACATTTTGGTTCAAGATGAGTGAGATGATTGTCACACTCAAGGATGTATACCACATCCAAAGATTACTGATATAAGGGGAGTAAGTGGTACTTATTTTAGTTGAGAGATTATTGGAGGTCTTGACATGGTTGTTCGAGGTGATGCCTAACATATTACATTTTCTCTAAAGGAATTTTCATATGAGATGAGATATGATCGTAAGTACCTCAGATGTAATCGATTGATGATGGTGATATATTTCTATGAACACCTGCCGATTCATGGGGTACTATGGTTTTCGTGGACACTAGTAGGAGTTTTGGTAGATATAGTGGATCACCAAACAATGTTTTCCTTTAGATCGCATTACTAAAGCATAGGTTTATCATGAGTTGTGCTCATATACGTAGAGACAAGGAGGATATGATTGGATGTAGGGTTTCTCCTACATTATTGGTCCTAATGAGCTTATAACATTGATCGTGCCACCATGGCTACCATGGGTGATGGGTGATCACATCAATTTGGTTGTATTTTGAGATGGTAAGAGTGATTAGGGTGATGGGGACAAGAGGAGAGGGTCACAACATGGTATGTGGATAGATTAGTGAGTTAGAGATAGATTAGGTGAGAATTTGGCCATACCATGACTTCCTTGCATGGTATTAAGGTGGTATAGATTTTATTGGGATGAGACCAAGATAGAGGTAGATCAATAGGGTTAGCCAGAGGTCTGGGATATGATTGAGGTTGTCGATTTGATAGAGTCAGTAAGAAATTTGGAGGATTCCAAACTATCCTCAAAGACCCCATTGCATATAAGAGATGATGAATCATAAAGATAATTTCTTAGTCCCAACATGAATGATCTATTGGAGGAGGTAGGGGAGCCATGGGATGACGATGATGATGTAGGATTTGGTGTGGATTTTTAGAGTGGATATTAATTTACCACATGGGTAGAATGGATGGTAAGAAGCTCAAAGGTGGAGTCGAAGGTATGGCAAATGAGGGGAGAAATTATTGTAGAGGAGAATGCATTTCCTTAAGGTGAGATGGGGATGGTAGAGGGATGTGGAGGGAGATATTGCAGCTATAGTTAGAGCAAGATATATCCTATATTGAGAGGGATACCACTCGGAAGGAGAGAGTGGAAGATCAATAGGAGGCCCATCAGATAATTGATGAGATAAAGATTAGATGATGGAGTAGAGGGATTGGTACAAGAGGAAATGAAAGGATTATAGAGATGGATTTAGAGATGTTGCATCTATCCTTGTAGTTGATTAGTGTGGTAATGGTTCTCTAGAAACATCACGAGGAGTTAGATAGATGGATCCTCCAGGTAATGTTCCTCTCCGAACTGATATATGGCGGTAGTGGTGGAGGTGTGTTATTATGAGAGGATAGTGATGCATAATATTTCATGAACATTGAGATATACAAAGTACATGAAGTGGCATAATGATCTCGAGGGGTGGAGAAGAAAAGAGTGCAACACAAATTTTGTAGCTTTAGTAGCGAAGTCTCATAATCATGAAGGGTGTGACTGATGTAATAAACTACTTGTTCCTTGCCTTTCTCACCATGATGCCTAAAGAATGGTCTATGGAGGTAAATAAATAGAGATAGAAGGGATTCCCCTCTCATGGAGGGGTAATCACTGTGCAGGGATAAGAGATACTTCTTGAGGTCATAGAAGGATTTTGGCAGTTTTCTATGCCATGTAAATTTGCAACGTTCTACAAAGAAGATGATACGAGGGTTTACAATGATCGGAAGTTGTGAGATGAAATAATGAATAGATTAAAGGTGACCTTAAAGAATGAAAATATGATTCAACTTATAAGGAGGGGACATCTCAAGGATAGGCTTGATTTTGGTGGGTTCAACTTCAATAATACTCATGATGGAAACTATTAAGCCAAGGATTTAACTAGTAAGTACTCCAAACATGCATTTTTCTTGATTAGTAAGGAGAAGAAATGGATACGCCACTTGAAAAAAGGATTTCAAGGATGATGATATGGTTGCATCAATGCTAAGATTTACCCAATATGGCATCAACATATTCCTCTACAATCTTATGGATGAGATTGTGAAATATGTAGGTCATAGATTGTTGATAAGTGGTTATGACATATTTTAACCCGAAGGGCATGGAACAGTAGAAAAAGGTCCCCCAAGGGGTGATGAAATAGGTCTTATGTTGGTCATCTGGTGTGATAAGGATATGATTATATCTAAAGAAACCATCCATAAGAGACAACATATCATATCCATGGTGGTAAGGTCTATAAGTGTATAGATGTTGGGAAGGGGAAATTCATGTTTAGAGTAAGCAAGATTTATATCTCAAAAGTGAGGACATATGCAAATATTTGTTAAATCCTTGGTAATGGGTACAATGTTAGAAACCCATTGGGGATAATCAACTTGGGGATGACAAAGTTAGCGAAAGGAGGTGGTGTAGCTCCTCTTCTAACAAAGAGAGAAAACTCAAGGATGCATGCGGTGAATATTTTTCTTAATCAACTTAGTGTTGGGAAAGGTGAGAACGTTATGGAAAACTATGGAAGGTTCGAGGCATTTCATATCATATTACAACCATGAAAATTCTTGGATATGGAAAAAATAAATGTCGTGAAGGATTCAAGCTCATACCGATCAAGGGATTGACCCACTTTAAGAATGTGAGGCTCCTTAGGAGTCCCTTATGTTGATTTTATTATGGATTCATTGAGAAGAGAATTGGATGTGTTGGGTAAGTAAGGACTTATGAAGATAGGGGAATATTCTTCTCTCATGTCAGAAAGGATGTTGTCATCATCAGCACATTGGATAATTTCAATGGTAGGGGAGTCTTCCTCTATATTTTCTTGATGCAAAGGGGGAGGGACCTAGATTTGTCATCACACTAATAAGTGAACGGTCCCAAGGTAATGGTGGAGGATAAAATAAATTCTCAGAAAGATGGAAAATGATGTCATTTTTATCCATAGGCTGTGTGGGATTTAAAATATGGAGGTTCAATGTCCATGAGATCTGAAGATGGTGAAGAGGGTATGCATATGTTTCTTTGAATCCTAGTCTTAATTTTTCATGGAGCTTATGAGATTGATCAATGACAAGGTCATCTATACCTTGTTCATAACACCCCATTCCAAATGAATTCCGTGTGTAGTGGTAAAGATAGGCGTGGGAAAAATACTTATTATAAATACATTAAAAACCATTGGTGTAGAGTTTCATGTGCAGTTGAGCATCAATGTGTGAAGAAGGGTGATCAATGCCACCATAGATGAGGTTGGTGAGAAGATGAGTTAGACCAAAAGAAATTATATCCATGAAATTAGGTTGATACATGGGAGCTTTATTGGTCATTTTCCAAGTCTTTGAGAACCAGCCGGAAGGGCGCTAAGTGTGAGAAGGCATTACTTCCCCAATCGAAATTTGATCCATCACTTTTCTAAAGAGTTATCATTGGAATGTAGCCTTTAAAGCACGATGATGGATGAGCTATATAGATGCTTATAAAGGGTCATATTTGGGAATGAGGACATCATTGGAGTTGATAAGCTCATGTTAAATTATCTAAGATGGTAGGATGTCTAAAGGGAGAGAGTTATAATTTTCCCCTCATCTTCGTATTTAATGCATTGATGGAGGGTGGAAGGAATGTAACACATGGCATGAATCCATGGCCTCCGTATAAGGACATCAGTATTGAAAATCCCCTTACATACGACAGAAAATATCGCGGAGGATATTTTCGACAACACATGAATGGGAAGAAATGATTATGCCTAATGAGAAACTGACTTCATTAAATGCCATGAAGGGATATAATTGATTAAGCGACAATGGATTTAGGAGATTCATCTAATAAAAATTGTGATATGAGATGATGTCGATGCTTATCTCCATTATCGATCATAGAATGAAAAATAGAAGGTTTCCTTTTTATCCTGAGCCAATGAAGAAATGGGGAAGGTCATTTTCTTTGGTGTAATTTCTGGGATTTTAGTGTCATCCAAAGGATATGGAGGCTAAGGCAAAGTGCATGGACTCAACAAGAGATGCAAAGGGATAATCCTCATCA